>JAUUDW010000020.1:169644-179661 GCA_032361385.1 Panulirus guttatus
ATATATAAAGTGGTTTGTAAGAATAACACTAACTTAAAGAACTGATTAAACATAAGACACAAGAAGCATGGGAATTGATACTGTGTGAATAGAGGTAAGGAAATCATGGAATAGATAAAGGGAGATGAATTTAAAATGAAGGAAGCAAGAAGAGGAGTTTTGCACATGTAAAAGAGTAAAGCTGGGGGTGCAGATAAATTTGGGAGTAAAATGAGGAAAAGGAGAGTGAAGCTGCAGTTGAATGGATTTGGAAGTCACTTAGGGTAGCATGGAGAAGTGTTTGTGTGCCATATATTGAAATGAAAGCAAAGGTAAAGGGATTTAAAATCCTAAAAAAAGTTATTAAGGAACAATACCTTAAAGCATGGTTGGTAAGGTTTATTATGACTGATTGTGTTAGAAGGATTACTATTCCCCTCAAATATGAAGAAAAAAGATGGTTTTAGGAGGGGTTGTCATAAATAGACCACCTTCTCTCATGTAGGCAATTAGTTAAGAAAGTTTTATGTAGAAAAAGAAAATGTAAATACTGTTCTATATCATGTATGGGGTCCAGAAAGGGATCTTTTATATCCAGAAAAGAATGCTTGGAAGTTCTGTCTGTCTGTAATTTTCAGAGGAAACTTTTGAAAGGTTTTGAAAGCTCATAAATTAGAAGGAGTGCTCGTAGGAAAAGTATGGGTAAGCTTTTGTGTTTTGTTCCCGTGAGTGTTTCGTTTTTCATGGATGGAGTAGTAGATGAGATGAGAGCAAGTGCAGGTGATTGTCTTGTGCGTATGGTGTTACAGAGCAATTGATTATTGTAAGTGAATTATTCCATTCAGTTGTCCTAGTCAAAGGGGTAGTCAGATTGAAAGGTAGGTTGTTTTAATGATGGTTGAAAGAAGATAGTGAAAGTAAAGGCAAATGACAGCATGCTAGATGCTTGTTTTTGAAAGACATGATGATAGTAAATATGAAGTTTAAAGTAGTGATGCAAGGAAGAATAGATAAAGGTGCAAGATATTTGTATGATGTAGAGCTTGCCTTAATTTTTTTTTATGGATTTGATATTTTAGTGTTCATAGCTGTAGATATGAATATGATAAGAGCAGTGTGATTGTTAAATATCACATATAGTTGAAGTTAGAAGAGTATATAAAACAAGGACTGATAGAAACATATGTAGTGGAAGATGGAAGAACAGGCAATATGTGAAAGATATGTTGTGTAAAGAAATTATCTGAAAGAAATGTAGTTGAATGGTTTTGAAGGTAGTAAACCCTGTTGGAAACAAGGCAGGTGATAGGTTGGTGAAGAAGATCTGTGATTACATGTTTGAAGTTTTAGGGAGAGTAGGAAGTCTAGGAAATATGGCTTTATCACTATAAGTGAATTTGATAGCTAAAGGATACCTGTCTTATATTTTTTCTTTCTTTTTAGGATGGAGATGTGATTGGAGATTAAGTCCCAGATGATAAATTGACTGAGTGTGAAATTTAAAGAAGTGTCTATATTAGTATGGAAATCAGTGTTTACCTAAGCAAGGTAGTAAGGGTGTGTGTGAGTAGACTGAGAAGCTACACTGTATGTACTTGATCCATCTCAATTTTCAGAAAAAAAAGTTAAGATGTAAAATCAATACAGACATGATTTTGTTATACTCTCAGTGTATATTTTTATTTTCTAGCATCTCTAATGTCTTTTTTTTTATTACTAGTTGACAATTAACATTTTGGAAATGCAAGTCAAAGAATGTCATATCATCAAGAAGTATGAAATGGGTTATTGATTTTAATGGTTTTTTCCCCCAGTCTCTGGAATGTCATAGGTAGATCTGGGGGTTAATTTTGTCAGTGGTGAATATCTTTGAAAATATCCCATCCACCATAAGATAAGATGAACACTTCTGTTGATTCCACTTTGCTTTCAGAATAACAAGATTGATAGAATACTGTACTGTATACATTAAGAAAAACACACTTTAAGAAAAGTCAATATTCCTTGTAAGTTAACGCAGATTTACATGATATGTCGACAGAGTGAGGCAGAGAATGGTGACGCGGCAGCAAATGGACAGCCAGGTACTCCGGCACCCACCAAGGAACAGCCAAAGCGCCTCCATGTCTCAAATATTCCATTCAGATTTAGAGACCCAGACCTCAGAAACATGTTTGGTGTAAGTTAAATGCATTTAATATTTAAATGGTAGCAGGGGTAAACAGTGGATTGATTGTTAAAGAGGAGATGGAGTCATGCAATGGAAATATAATGGTTCATTGGTATTTATTGAAAGTCACTTATATTGAAAGAAGTCATGCTTGTTTTCACTTGGCCTAGGTAAGATGTTAAATGATTACATTTCTTGCATCATTCTGGTGAATTAGTTTGCCCAAGCAGTATTCCTTTAATTGAGATGTTAAAGAGTTTTTGTGTCTCCTGCATAGCATGGCAAACACTTATGAATTGCTTGTCCATCACCTTCATCATTTTCATCATTTTTGTTCTATCCATCATCTGTCCTACAGTTTGTTGTTCATCCACCATCCATCCTCGTGTTCGTTGTTGGGAGTCACACCCTAGTATAGTGAAGTGTTTTGTGTTTGACCTGACCCACAAGGTTCAAGTTAGGTACATCTAAGTGTGTATATTCTGTGATTTTATTTAGCATCTGAGTGATTCAGTGGCACAAGACCAGTAACTTTCGTTTGGATTTTGCCTGCATTACACTTATTGTAAAAAGGTTTTAACGTGGAAGTTAGCTTGGTTTATAGCTCAAAGATTTAACCTGACCCATAAAGATTAGGTCAAGTTCATTAAACTTTACACTTTATGCAGTTGTTTCTTAGCATCTAAAACCTTGAGTTTTGGATTTTGTTAGAGTTATGATACTTATTAAAAGATTTAACCAAGAGCTTAGCCTGGCTCATAACTTACAGAAAATTCCACCTTCAGCCATGGAACTTAATGCATATGTTTTTGATATTTTTCAAATAATATTTCCACTCATTCCACTCCAGATAACTGTGCTTCAGTGCTGGTGACACCAGTGTTCCATGGAATACCCTTTAAGTTGGAATTTTACATTTATGTTGAAAACTGATACCCTTTAGAGTTATTGACCTCTTAACAACTGATAAACTATTGTATCTTCAGAAATTCGGCACAATCCTTGATGTGGAAATCATCTTCAATGAGCGAGGATCAAAGGTGAGTTGCATCTAAAATCTCATTTTTGAATAGCAGATGGTTAGGTGAATGTCTTCCATAATATTTATACTGTTTTTTTTTTTTACTGGAAATAACTTTATTGTTGTATCCATTATACCAGGTCAAAGTTTACTACAGGCAAGAATTATTCTTGTAGAATTGCCTCCAACCTTCCCAATCCTTTTACATTTTAATATACTCCTCCATGCAATGCCTACATCACAAACATAATCCATTTTATGCTTCCCATACAACTTCACTCTCCCCACCAATATTGCTTGCTTCACATTTATAAGTTTGTTTTGGTTAGTCTACCTTTGGCTGTCCTCTTCACATGCCCCTAACACCCAAGAACTTCATCCTTCACCCATTACCTTAACCGTTTTCATTATTTGTTCTTTGCAATAATTTGTCAACATTGTATTCACTGTCATTTCTCCACATCCAAATATTAGTAGGTTAGTAGTTTCTTCATGCTCTATGTCTGTCTATACACCTGCATCCAGTAAGCTGTCCAGCAAGCATCCCTTCAGCACATATTCCTTCCTACTCTACCCATCCTTCACTCTGGTGGATTTCCTCTTTCCCATCTTCTCACAAATAGATTCATCATCTTTTCAGCACCCATCCTTTCTAGTGCTATACCAGTTCAGAACCTTTTCCTTTACTCTTCAAGCATTCTTCTTTGCTGTACTTGGTACATTATCACTGTAACATCCAATACATCCATTCTGTCTTGGAAACCCAACAGTACAAGCAAATTTTGCCTTTAAGAAACTGGGAACCCTGCTCAGATGCGAGAGAATTTTTGCTTCTGAACAGTTGCTCTGAATATATGAAGGATTAATTCATCCATGTATGATGTATTTTTCTCACATCTGGTGTAGTTCTACCTTTACATGCTGACTTAACAGAGTCAAGTCTAATGCGGTCCAGTTTATCAGCTCCCCCAGTCTTGCACAAAAGCTTCACCAACCATCTCTTTGTTACAGTGTTGGTTGCCTATTTCTTGTCTGTAGTTATTACTTCAATATATGCTTCTAAAAACTGGCTGCTTGCATGCCTCTACCATCAGGTAGATCATGTAATACTCAGCATGTCACTGATTCAGCTGATTACTTTGTGATTGTTGGTAATTCAAAGGTGGACCATTATGTCTGTTTCATTTTCTACACTGCTAACCTTTTAAACTTGTATATACCTTCTAGTGTTTTACTATTGGCTGTGACATGCTTCTCTTCAGAAAGCAAGTTCTTCACCTCAGAAACTCTAAGATTTAGTCTTCTCTTTTCTTTTTTTTATATTTTTAGCCTGTTTTAAGTTTCATTTATGACCTGGCATAGGTGAGGAGCTTCATCCATGATTGGAGCATTTGACTTTACCAAGAAATCAAAACTGAATTGGAGGTCACTCGGGAAATTAAAACTGGATTGTATTAAGATAATTTGCTACCAAATTAAAATTATCATTGTTATATCTTTTTTTCTCGTATTTTTAAAAAACCAACAAAACATTGCTTCTCCATTATGTTTTTAAAAGTAAATATGAAAAACCAACAAATTGCTTCTCCATTATGTTTTTAAAGTAAATACATTCTTTAATTCAAGGCAACTTTTCAGGGCTTTGGTTTCGTGACATTTGCTTCTGCAGCAGATGCAGACCGTGCCAGAGAGTCTCTGAATGGCACTGTCGTGGAAGGTCGCAAGATTGAGGTAACAGTGAGAGACAAACACTTAAGTCATCTACTGAATCTGGGCGGCTTGCCTCCACATTGCCATCTTGGTTATTCCTTCATTGTTGTAGGCCATGTATCAAAAAGCTTCATATTTTACTTTTGTCAAGTAGAAGGAAAAATGACATTAAATGCTAATGTAATGAAGTAGATTGCTTGTTGAATGAAGATTGATTTTATGTTAAATGTTAATTTTTTATTTACTGTCTATATTATGTATGACCAGGTGAACAATGCTACTGCCCGTGTTCAAACCAAGAAGCCAGCAGCAGCAGTTCCTAATGGTAAGTGCCAGCTGCTCTTATGCTCATGGCCTTCTTGTGCTGCCATAGCTCTTTTTCTTCTGTGTCTTTCCTTCGTTCCCTCCTTCCCCATACCCTTACTGTGGGCATCCTCATTGCCAGGGACTGTCCCACTCAACACCAGAACCTCCTGTTTCTTTACAACTGAACGTACTTCAGTGTTGCCACGTTATCTTGTAGATTCGGAAAAGTTTTTACGAGTACTGTTGATATCTTAGTTACTTAGAACAAGTGGGTTTTAAATCTCTTCCATTTAAAATCTTTCAGGAGTAGAAAGCACCCAGATATGCCCTTACCATGCTGACAGCCATCATTATAGAGCGCAGATGTCACTGCGAAAGACACAGACAGATGATCACTGAGTAACTTTGGACATATTTATCTGATATCACTTTGATGTCTGCAACTTCACTCACATCCCTGACACCAGTATAAATTATACTAAGTAGCTATGAGAAGCCTCAATTATAAATTTCTTCTTGAATGCATAATTGGTGATTTTTGTTTAATAAGGTGGTTAGAGAAATACTAGATGAATATAGATGCTCCTACATGCCTGTTTTTCTGTGGCTTATTGGAATGAATTGCTTAAGATAGAAGTGGCATGCTGTTGTTACCAAATGGGGTTGTAGCAAACAAATAATGGTAACATTTGTACAGCGTTTATACTCTGCACAGGAAGCAACAGTTCACCTTGTCAGAGCATCATAGTGTAACAGATATGCATATTATTTCTGGTGTTTATTTTCTAACTGTGCAAAGATGTGCACATGACCATCTTTTATGCACATATGCTCAGGGGACTTATGAATGTGGTGTCTGCATGACAGTCATAAAGACAGTCAAAGTATGGTATGCATACACATTTCTGACCCCATGCCCCTCTTCATCTCTGTAAATGATTAATCTAACCCATATCCTCTCCCTTTTCCTTTCCTACCTTAGTTCCTTTCCAGTTCCATATTCCTTAGTTATCCATATCTCCATCTCACAAGTCTGTGGACCTCATTGCACTTAGGGTTCCAGTAATGTTGCTTATAGTTAATAATTACAGCATGGTCTAACACTGCAGTATGATAATGGAATTGATATTGTTGTCTAACTAGGACCCAGTATAGACAGATTTACATGTTTTAACTGCCTCCATGTAGATATAATTGCAAATTGCTTCAATTTGTTGCATCACTGTAAAAAAAAATTGCTGAAAGCAGGTAGACAAGACACCCAAAATAAAGACAGCTTATCACCTTATGAATGATGTGAAATACCTTTACAGTTAGTCTCTTTGTTTTAGCTTCCAGTTGTAAGACTCTGGAATGTGTTGCAGTGTCTCCTCATTGCCCCCTCACATGGAGCACTCAAGGGCCTGTTCCTGTGTAGTCAACCAGCTTGTTATGGTCCACTCTTATTTCTTGTTTCAGTTCACTCATTTATCAACAACATTGCTGAACAGAGCCATGATAAGCTACATTATTCTCTAACTTGAGGGGTTAGCTGTTCTGTAATCACATTAAATATCAGTTTGCTTTTCATTAACTTCATCATTTGGGAATCTAATCAAGTTTATATTTTCCTTGACCTTTTGACAGCAAGGCATTGTGGCTTTATTCAGTTGTGAATGACAGTGTTGTTGATAGGCCATGTTTCATTAGTATTGAACCTCAAGGTTGTAAACAAAGAGATTTTACTTGTACAGTGTTCCTAGATTCTATACCATTGGACATGCCATGTGTTTAATTTCTGTGACTGATTGATATTTGTCAATCACCATGTGTGATTTGGTATTTATTTAGTTTTCTTTTTTCTTTATACCTTTTAGTTATACTCGCTAGAAATGGAATGGTGCCAACTGCCGTGGGTGAGCGAAAATTAATGGATTTAGCTCATTCTCTTGGTGTTGGTCATGGGTGTTTGGTTTGGTGTCTTCTCTATATTATGCTAAAAATGCTGTGCTACACATCACAGTATACTAGTATATGTGCCACCCAGGTCACAGTACTGTATCATTATCACTCAGCTTATTAAGTGGATATCTTTTTTATTGCTTGTAATGTAGCATAGCCTGGACAAGGATGATGATTAGCACAGCATCTTGCTTTGGCATACCTGCAGATCTTGTACTCCTTTTCACCTGTCCACCCTGTTTGTTCCATCTTTTCAATTGTCAAGGCCTTTAAATGAAGACAAAAGTAAAGTGCAGAACTTTATCCTAGTTGTAGGACTTAAGAATTCTCCAACCCTGTGAAATTTCCATAGTCTTTATTACTAAAATTGTATACTTTTTCACCAGTATCTGTTAGAAATCGATCCCTACTAGATTAACTGTTGAAATTTTGTATACTTATTTTTTCAGTAACCATTATTTTGTGGAAGTAATAAAAGCAGAATCTCACCATGTCACTAAATATGCTTGATTGGCCACTCTTACTAACTCTTCTGTATCCACTTGTTATGAGCCTTTGCTTCTGCTTTATGTTACTTTATATGCATCATCCAGTTATAAAAGTAAAGAAGTATATGTCAGTTTCATATACTTCAGTATGTTCTAACATAAATCATTGTTAAAAAGCACTTGCACATGTATTTGAAAAAATCAGTTATTTAGTTATCAAAATTATTATTTTGAATTGATTACTGAAATCTTGAAGTCCAGGTGCTTTCTAAAATGTGAATTGTTGATCTTTGTTACAACTTACAACTAGTTAGTAATTCAAGTATGGGTTGCATGAGGCCATTACTTAGACCTCAGTTGGCCCAGGCACTGTTTTCACTCATTAGTTACTGATGATTTACATGTCTTGCACATTGAAGCAGCTTCTTGTTATTAGCTAGAATTGTTAAGTGTGTGCTGCTTGAACGTTTGGAAGTGTGGATTGCTGCACAGTGCCTGGCCTGCACTGAACACTGCTTGACCTGTCCATGCGCCTTCCATTTTCATCCCATCTGCCCTCTGTATCTTTCTCTCTCACCACCCTCTCACCTTCCTGTACTCCTCTTCTCTTTTAGATACCCTTAGTCTAAGTGGCACCTGTATCTTTCATTGGGTTTACTCTAGTGGGTTTTTGTGCTTGTTGTCTTAGTGGAACTCACTGCATTGTAATATACCTTGAGCTGACGAGCAGTAATAATTAGTAGAGGAGTGATGAATTGTCTTGCCATTGGATTGACTTATCTGTTATCACTAGCCAGCAGCCGCACTGTCTTGACCACCACACTTCACTTTCCCCAGAGGGTTAGTTTGATACTTCCATCAAAGTGAAACGTCACACCTCGCTAGACAAACGGCAAACGCAGGTTACTTCCACCAAGTTACTGGTCTCTCGAGCCTGAGCTGGTAAATATCGGTACTTTAGATAGTTGAATGATTGATTGGTTGGCTTTGGACGGGACTTTTTGGCTCTTAGGTTTTGATTGCATCTAGCATGACCTGAGTGCTATGAATGAAGCGCGTTATTGTTGTGGACTTCAGCTCTCCTTGTTGCTCAGAACCCCCCTGGACTCGGAATGCCTGCAGTGTTTCACCCAGTAAGACAACAAGCAAACCCACCAAGGCATTGGACTGATCAATCTCTTTGGCTTGGTTGAGTGTGATATATCCATTAATGAAAAGAATTACTGTAATGTCCATGTTGTTTTAGATGTTGTTATGAGTACTTTGATGTTATTGAGCCATAGATTGTCAATACTATAAGGAGAATTTTATTACTTTTTAATTGATATTGATTTATTATTATTGTCAGTTGAATTGCAATTTAATAATAAATAAAGATGTTGCTTTTTGTCACTTCAGAGCTTAACAGTAGCAGCCTTGAGTATGGTAATGAACAAGATTTCTTCTCTCTATCGCCTTTAACACAAGCATTACTGCTGTAGTCTTCAAAATGAGAGAAGAATGTTGCACATCATATAGGTAACAATCTGCCACTAACAGATTGTTGCACATAAAAATTTTAGGTGGTTTAAGGTGTTTATATCAAGAATATTAAAGTGCTTCTTGGTTACCTTTCTTCCTTATTTTAGTTGGTGTTGGTGGTGCCATGTTAAAGGCGAGCGGTAGAAGGTACTTGGCTATTGTGGTTGAATGCACTTTCCTTTGCATGGGGTTTAGCACTTGACTTGAATTAATCATCATCATTCTCTCTGCCATAATATTACTATGCATCGGTGATGAGAGTTTTTACCCTTTTATTTAATGTTCATTACATTCTTACCCTACTACACTCCATGGAGGGGGGCCCAGGATCACCCCACTCCCTCTTGTTCCTGCAGACAGATTGCTAAAGCTCGTTCTGACATGAACTTTGTCGATTTAATGTACAGTAGTCATTAGTTTCAGCTCCAACTTCGTTACTTCTGTTAGATTGGCTTTGCTTGAAATTGTCTGTTTCACTTGATCTATTTTCTCATTAGCACATGAAATTGTAATTAAAGAAACTCTGTGGTACGTCCAGCAGTAAGATCCGTCTCGCTAGTTTGTTTTACGGTTTATGTAGTTCAAGGTTTGCACTGTTTGAATATGGCATTTTTAATATATAGTATAGCGGTTCTGTTAGACAGTCCTAACATTTGACACTGGGATTGAATTTAAATTTTCATTGCTTTTTTTTAAACTAAAATTTTTTAATGATGAAACCTTTAGGTCACTACCCAGCTCTTGTGTTTTCATGCTTGAATGGGTTATTTTGGTTAACTCTTTCTATGATTAACAGCACTCTTAATATATATAAAATACAGGTTTGTCATATAAATTGCTTGCTCAGTTTCTATAGGGCATAGAGATCTTGGATATGAAAG
>JAUUDW010000020.1:317929-332594 GCA_032361385.1 Panulirus guttatus
AAGAGGAGCATCAGGGGGTGAGGGAATGTTAGAGTCATCCAAGTTGGAGTTAGAGGAGAAACGGGAACCAAAGAGAGTTGCTTTGTCAACGGGAAACACAGCTACACTACCGTCAGGATGGAAAAGTGAAGGTAAGGTAGAGCGACAGAAGTTGTTAGAGATGCCCTGGGCTGAAGACCAGAAAGACCTATCAGTGGATGATGAGGAGAGGTTGTCACACTTCCTTTGAATAAAGGAATGCTTTGCCTCATGGATAATGTGTTTGCTGTGATTATTGGCAGTCATAAAAGCTGAACGCGAACCAGAGGTGGGAGAGTTTTTCCAAGCCCAATATGCCTGATCTCTTGTCTGAATGGCCTCAGAACAGGAACAGTTGAGCCAAGGATTGGAAGTAGTAGTCTTGGAGGAAGAGGAGATAAATGCTTCTATTCCTAAAAGAATAACCTCTGTTATGCATTTAGTTGAGATAGAAGCATCACCACAAAAGAGTCAGTAATTTACCCAAGGAAAGTCAGAAAAGAAGTTACGTAAGTTATTCCTGTCAGCTTTGTTAAGGTGACAATTTTTACGCTTACAAGGAACTGCTGGAGGGGGAGGTGCCATTAGAATAGGTACTTTTATGAGTGTGTGATCAAATGAACCAATTGGGGACGAGATTTTGATTTACAGCAGGATGGAGTAGAGGTGAAAAACAAATCAAGAATATTATAAGAGTGGTCATCATGGTCATGAATGTGGGTAAGATAGGAGATAATCTCTCCACCATCTGTGTAGAAGGAATTCAACCATTCCCTATGGTGAATGTCGAAATTCTTGAGTTAGAGGATCTCAGCTTGCAGGTGAAAGGATGTCACAGTATCGTGGAAAGAGTTTAGAGAGTCGAAGAAGGAAATAAAATTTGTAGTTGGGAAACAGAGCTTGAGCCACATAAATTCAAAGTCCTTGAGACGTGCAACAGATGTGTTGATGCTGGAATACGTACAAACACCACCTTTGAACCAGAATCATGGGTGGAGGTTATAGTTAGCTATGAAAAAGAGACTAATGAGTACATCATTAGACAACTGTGTCTCAGAGTGAAGTAAAGTATTTGGAGAGGTACTAGACAGATGGTGTTCATCTGAGGAGAGGTTACTAGAGAGACCATGAATGTTGGTATTGTAAATAGAAAAAGAGGAAGGTCTAACAGAGAAGGAAAGGTCGTGGAAGGGGCCGGTACTACTATTGCCAGAGCCCTCCCTCTCATTGGCAGTAGAGTTAGGCAGAAACCCGGAGATTCTTAGTACCCCGTGATGCTGGGGACTAGGGATCATAGGTTGGACGGACTGTGTCATGATGATACTTATAAATGTGTGACCAGACAAGAATTGGTAAGAGTACTTATGTGAAAAATGTAATAATGATAAGCAAGGTTTGCTTGGGTGTGTGGTGGTTGTAAGAAGATGGTAAGACTAGCCCAGTAGCCCCATTTTGATGAGACAGAAAGTAAGACCAGCAATCCTGTCATGGAGATTGTAAGATGGTTCAGGGCACCACAGTCAGAATGTTAGTACAACCCTGGCCTGCTGAACGTGCTACTATCTGATCACCTCTGAGGATTTTAACCACTTGCACTCTGTTGGTAAACCTGCAATCTCTTTCACAGCTTGGAGCACTTTCAAAATCTGTCAGCATCAATTCACAAACTTGCCTTGGAGGTCTAACAAAGAGAAGTTGAGGATATCTTCTTTTAAGCCTCCTTTTGCATTGAAAGTTAGAGTAGGTGAACTGCGATATGTTTTTCTTTTTCACGGTATTTTATACGAAATGTTTTGTGAGAGTATCCATACATAATACCTCCTGACCTTCAGTGCTGTGGGGTTCAGCAACTGTTTCAAAGAAACAGGAGAAGGAATCCTTATGTTCTTCAATGCTGTCAAACTCCTCAGCAGCCACATCTTCCTTAAGACAGCATGTGTACTCTCTTTAACATGACCTGTGGTATTTTGCCTCTTTGGCCATCAAATCAACATCAAGGATTTTCATCAGTAAGATGTTATGATTTTTCCTATCAGCTGCCAGTAGGAGCCTGTCTGCTGCGTTAAATGTCTCACATTGTATTAGTTTTTCCCATTTTCTCTTCATAGAGTGAGCTTCAGTTGAATAACTGTTCTTTTCACAAATGAAATATATAGTGGGAAAGAAGCCCAGTCCGCTGCTGGTAACACTGGTGTGTAAATGTTTCTGATGTTTTCCTCTAAGGTTTACTATGCCTACTGGGTTCGAAAAAGAACAGCTGGGATCACCTTCTTCGTGTTCTGAATGGCCTTTCTGCTTTTCAATCCTGTTTTTGCTGGCATTAATCTTATAACATCCGTGAATCACATGTAGCATTTATGATGAGATCCATGGTTCCTACTTGACACACACTCTATTCAAGGCCATTTACATTCTCCTCATGCATTTTTATGACTTCAATTTACCTGTAAATACTGCAGGTTTTTCAACAAATCTGCAGCAGCAATCTGTGCAGGACTATCTGGTGATTTCCACTCTTTGGCAGCATCAGTTAGTTTCATTAAACTTGCTTCAGAAATTGAAGTTAATTTGCCTTTTTCATTACAAACAACATGGATACAATAGTTCAAGGAGGCTGCCATGTTGGAAATCCCCTGTGCTATGATTGGCTAAATCCTGAAAAGAGTGACACCTACACACAAAGTTTTCAACTAAGTTTATATACAAAACAAGCAATATGGCCTCATTGATTAACAATGAATAGCTAATTAATATGCAAGTTAATTTCCTGGAATATTTTATATTTTTGGATTGCACTGGTCATTCTGAAAGATATATGTAAAAATTAGATACAAGCTGCCAATCATGTATAATCATGAATAATAAGTAAATATTAATTGTTCAGTGCATGCTAAACCATTTGGTATCCAGAAATGACTTTAATGAGATCTTAATTAATTGATTAAAATCATTAGTATAATACACACACCTAGACACAGTCTGTTAGGAACCCACCCACAACAATACAGAGGAAACCATGCAATGTTTTTTAGGGATTTTCATCACTTGTGGATAATAAACATATATTCTTTATTTTTCTGTTTCACTGAGGAGTGTCATGTGAGATGGACTGCTCATTTTAAAGTTTATCAGTAATAGTATGATTAAAAGACTTTTGAAAATGATTTTCCCTTTATAATTTATAACAAAGAAGAAAATATGGCATTTTATTCTTGAATATATTATACTGTATTAGTATATAAGTGATGGACAGTATATATAATTTCACATGAATTTCAGTGATGAAAGTCAGCGGTGGCGGCATTCCCGACCTCCAAGTCCTCGAGCAGCGAGAAGTTCTGGGACTCATGACTCATTAAATACCTCCTGGAGTGATTCACATGGATCTGAAGAATCACTTCCCCCACTGCCTCCCAGAGGTATGTTTTTGATATAGCAATTACCAGTTGTGGTACGTTATGTAGCTGGAATTCTCACGCAGTAATAGTAATGGTGCACGAGACATGAAATTTCTGTGTAGTTTCTGCCCTTTTTTTCTCGTCTGATATCAGGGTTGAGAACTCACTTGGTCCATCTCAGACTATAGTTGTCTGCTTAGAAAAAGGTCAAGTGGAAGAAGCAAAATGATGAATATTTTTTATTCTCTCTTCTTCAGTTAGTCCCACGAGCATGAGAGATTGTCAAGGAAAACCTGGGTTAGGACCTTCCAACCCTGTGTGTTTTTGTGAAAAAACACTTGCTTTCCCAACCCTTCACTATACAAATAATAGTTGTATGGTAGTCTGCTTGTTTTGGGCCCATGTTTTTCCAATCATATACTGCAACAAAAATGATGTAATTGACTCCTGTCCACCTGACAGCACACAATTTTCATGGATTGCATACCAACAAGATATCTGCTACCTACCCAGTTTTTCATCCCAGTGATCAAGATCAATATTTTTCCACTGTTTTCGATATTTAGTATTTAATTTATTAAGATGATGTTATACTTGTGAGTGCTATATTCTGGTCTTTTTTGTCCCAGTGTTTTTCTTTGCTGAACTTTTAAAGATAAATGTTACTTGCCCTCTAAGTTAGAATAGGAGTTTAGTTAACACTGGGAATCTCACAACTTAGTCTTTAATTTTTGTTTTATGATCTATTTTGTTCCCTTTCATAACATAATCTTCAGAGGATCATGCATCCCTTTTGAGTGAGACTTCATTGTTAGATAAGACATAAAATGTGTAATATTACTAGATATTTAGGTCTATTAAAGCTAATAGCCTTCATGTAAAGCCACTGTACTTCTTCCAAATATTTCCTCACCCCAGAGGGGAGGCCTTCAGCTTGTTAGAAGTGTATTTTGAGTTTTTTTTTACACATTTTATACAGTTTGCATTGTTAGAGATAAAAGCAAATTTTGGGTGCCTCATCGGTTGAGGATGCTCCTGGATCTTCTGTCGCTCCTCAAATGACTTAAGCAGGCAGAGCCCGTCCCAGCTGTGCACAGGTTAATTCCACTTCAGTACAGGCTAAACAGTCCCATTGTTGGTGCTTCTCTGTCTGAAGGAAAAGGAGGTCCTTTCAAATAATCCATCAAAGTTGAGAGTGAAACCTTTCATAGGACCCATTACAGCTGAAGCATTGTTTTAAAACCTGTTAGAATCCTAATTCAGAACTACAGGGCTCTTCTTATATTCCTCATCATCCTTTCCCCTCCTTCAGAGGAAACTTAGGAGACCACTCTTATAAGTTATGAGCTCTTTCCAGGTCCTAGTAAGCCATGGATCACTTCCCTTTTTGGTTAGAGGATTCCTACTCTGATTCTGAGTCTTCTTATAATGAAGTAGCATTTGCAGTATCTGTTTTAGAGATCCATCCCTCTTGGGGAAAAGTTGAACCTCTGCTCTCAATAACCCCTTTTGCATTATGGTAAGTTGTGCAAATTTCACCCATTTGCTGGCTGGCAACATAGGCTGCATGTGTAGAAATTTTACCTGCTTGCTGGCCAACAATGCAAGCTGCATTGTGAAGCATACAGTGCTGCATTTTATTTTTAACAAAAAATTTTGTCACTAATGCTGCTACTGATGCTCAGCTAGTCATTTAATCCTAGTGGGTAGACCTTAAGGTATGCTGGGACACACTATTAGCTTGGTGTGGTTTCTTGCTTGTATAGACATAACCTTATTCTCTTCTGGATATTTACCCCACCTGGAATATTATTATTAGGGATATTTATATGTCAATATCTCTGATGCCAGTTCCCTTTGGGAACTCCCTCAAGGGGTAGCCATGGCAGAAGTCTCTCTCTCTCTCTCTCTCTCTCTCTCTCCCAACCAGACTACATGGAATACAGATAACCTGGCTTCCCATCTCCACATATTTGTAGGTAAACTTGGGCTGAAGGTCTGTATCACAGTCTTCCTATTTCTTCTATTCTTTTTTTAAATTGAAGGCTCCAGTCATCAAGGCTGGGCCCTAATTTAGATATGGAGAGAATTAAGAAATGGGAGAAATAAAGGGAAAGTATTTACAAATTTCTGAGAAAGTGAAAGACCTGTCTTTTAAAATGAGCCAGGTCATAGTTATTGGGAAAGACATGAGAAGGTAGAGAGTTCCAAAGCTTCGACGTGTAGGGAAAGAAGCAGTTATCAAAACGGCACACCCTTGAGTTCCCGATGGCCACACAATAATCATGTGATGCAGCAGCTTGCCGAGTATTCCGTGGTCTAGCTAGTGATGGGGGCACACAAGTAGCCAGCTCTTGGGAGCAAAAGCCAAAGTAATATCTATAGAAAAGGGAAAGTGAACCAACATTGTGGTGTAGGGTAAGGGGGTCAAGTTTGGAAGTTAGCCTGGGACAGTTTATAAGTCAGACCGCTTTTAAATCAACTCTGCCAAGTAAAGAAACAGAGCAGAGCTAGAACCACTCCAAATGTGAGAGCAGTGCTCCATACAAGTACGAATCAGTCCCTTGTATAAACAGAGCAACTGTTCAGAAGAGAAGAAGTTATGACATCTGAAAAGGAAATTCAGTTTCTTAAAGGCAGCCTTAGCTATTCCCATAATGTGGGGTTTCCAAGAAAAGTGGATATTACAGTAGTACCAAGTATGTTCATTGAGTCAAGAGGTTTATTTACAGAACCATCAAAGGAGATACAGGAGTTGTGAGGAGTTTTCGATAGAGAGATGGGTAGAAATTGGGTCTTGGAGACATTAAACTTTAGGTTTTGTGTACCCCACTGAGATATCCTGTCCAAATCCAAGTTTATTGTGGAAGCTGTGTTAAGGCGAGATGCAGATCGAATGAGACAAGTGGGAGCATAATTGAAGGATATGAATGAGTGCAGTGTTGAGTCATCTACATATGAGTGCATTGGATTATTTGTGTAAGAAAGAAACTCATTGAAAAAAAGGAGAAAAAGTGTAGTGGACAGGACAGACCCATGAGGGACACTGCTGTTGATGGAGAAAAGGGGGAGGCTGATCCATCAACAACCACAGAGATAGATCAGCTAGAGAGGAAGCTAGATATCAAGGAGCAAAGTGAGGGAGGGAAGCCAAAAGAGGGGAGCAGAGAGATGAGGCCTTGATGTCACACCTACTCAAAAGCCTTAAATATGTCAAGGGGAACTACATATGACTCCCCATTATCTTTCAGGGGTGATGACCAGGCATTAGTAACATAGGAAAGAATATCACCAGTGGATCTTGCCTTATGGAAACCATACTGGTGATCAGAGAGAAGACTGTGATTTTTAAGATGTTTAAGGATATAGGAGTTGAGGAGGGATTGAAAGACTTTGCAAATGGTAGATGTCAAAGCAACAGGACTCATATTTCTCTTTTGGCATTATAAAACTTCTCAGAATGTCTTTGTACTGGAAGGTGGTGAGTTTTTACAATGTGCCAAGTTTCAGCCAGTGTATATCAACAAGTTTTTCCATGCAAACAAAAACAGTCATTTCCAAGGACAACCCTGACTGAATCATAAAAGTGAGGACTGTGATGGATTACATGAATAATAGAAATTGGCAAATCTCTGAACCAGAAAGGGAGTTGCCTGAATATGAAGGAGGCATGTCATGGAAGGGGGTTTTGGTGTTCAAAGTTTGCAACCCATATAAGCCTGAGAAATACCCTATCAGAACAATGATTGCTGCAGAAGCATTGACTGGTTTTGTGGTCTCTTTACCACCAACCAGTATGTTGCTGCTGTCATATGTTTCTCCAGTTTTAGATGTGGAGGTAGTTGCAACAGATACTTTGTCTGTAGACTGGAATTATTGAAACCAGATTTTTAAGTTATCCCATAATAATGTGTTAAAAGATTTTATGACTACGCTCCTCTGAAATAAAAGATTTATGTGGATATATAGGAAAAAAATTTTTATTTTCAAATACAGAAATAAAGAATTAAGAATTTACTCCAGTACATCTGGGAAAAGATCTGAGACTAGTTGGTTTTTAGGGTTGAGTATTGCAGGTAGCTCCAAAGTGGGACAGACAACCTTGTAGCCAGAGACTCATCATTGCCATATTCCTCAATTGATACTTCAGGATTTTCTTGACTAACCCAGCTTCATGTATGGATTTTCTCAAACACTTCTAAAGGCAGAAGTTTGAAGAATGCTGAACAGATGGAATGAAGAAAGTAATGACGGGGTTGTATGAGAGATTTGGTATGGTAGGGAATGCAAAGAAAATGAATTGATTGGTAGAGTGGGTGAAGTATAGTACTTTGAGGTGGTTTGGGTATGTGGAAAGAATACAAGATAGGGAATGTATAAGGAGAGTGTGAGATAGTATGATTAAAGGGGTTGGTATGAGAGTAAGACCACTGACATGAAGAAATAAAAGTACAAGAGTACTGGAAGAAGAAAAATGGTGGAGGAATGCATGGAATGGTGTATGTGAAGGAGGCATGCTAAGATTGGGATAAATGGAGACTCTTTTGCCATGGCCACCCCTTAGATTGGAGTTCCTAGTGGATGTAGATAGATTTATAGGCTTGGTAAACCTTTCAGTTCTCCTTGACGAATTCAATATCTCAAACGTGACTTAAGCCACATGTTTTAGAGTTCTCTAGCCCTTTTCACATTGAGATAAGGTTGTTGGTGCTCTTGCCTCTCATAAGAATAACCTTCTAGAACACCTGTCTTTGGGTTTTGGTATTAATCTGACAGGCCCTGTTTGGGATAAATGTCTCAGATCTCTCTTTCTAAGAAGACCAATTGCTTCCTCACCCTAGCCCAAGTGAGAACTTCCTAAAGCTGTAGACTTTTTAATGTCTAATAGTTTTTTGGTAGCATAGCTCTTCACTGTCATCCTATGAAAAAATTTTCTTTCATAGCATTGGGCACTGGAAGGAGAGTTAGTGAGTTACAAGCTGTGTTCAAATACAAGAATCTCCTTCTCTTTGATGATAGTCAGTTATGGGTTAAGATAGACCCCAACCCTAAATTTGTGGCTAAGAATTAAACTGTTAAATTTATAGATAGCCCAGTTGTCATGAGATCTTGGAAGACTTCATCAAGTTAGTATTATGCTTTTTTCTGGGTTAAATCTCTCAAAAGCCTTTTGCATTTCATCAAAGATTATTGTAGGACCAACTATTCATTTGGCCTGAAAGCTAGAAACCCTTTTTGGTTAGGGATATCTTTTTGTGGATTTGAAACTTATTTTATTGGCTTAATATGGGCTGTACAGTAAAGTACATAATGTATGGAGGATGGCCTTATCCTTCCTCATAAACCTTTCATTGGAGGAAATCAATGAAAGGGGTGGTTGGCATTACATCTCCCACTTTCATCAGACAGTACCTCAGTCAAGACATTGTGTATCTGCTCTGTGTAGCTCAGAAGAAACAGATTCCAGTATGCCTTTGAATTATCATGGAAGGTGTCTATTTTTGCTTTTGGGGTTAGCCAACTTACTTGAAAGTTTCTCTTTAATCCATTCTCCATGTGGCTCCACTCTTATCTTTACAGGACAGACCACAGAGGAGAGAGTGTTAAGTTTTGAAAATCTTAAATACTTCTTTCCCAGGCGATGTTCCACGAGCATTTTCTCTTGGTTTTCTTACTTAGCCCTGCCTACCCTCTCACTTTTTTGAAGAATATGCTCTACTAACTGTGACTGCTTTTGGGTTGATACCCATGATCTGTGAATTTTTGGGCATTCAAGAGTGAGTGAGTCAGTGGTGTCATTGCTGTAGTTTCTCTTCTCTGATTGGCTAAAGCAGGGCCCAAAATGAGTAGGCTACTGTTACCATGTTTGGGTGGATAGCAAAAGGTGGAAAAAGCCACCATTCCCTTACCAGAATCACTGATAAATAGAAGGTCCTAATCCAGGTCTTCCTAGAGAATATCCTAGACATTCTTTCATGCTCATGGGACACCACCTCAGAGAAAAAAGATTTTACAGTTGTCCGAACCTAAGTTTTTTTTAAGTGATCACAAATCAGCTGAAGGTGGCCAGTTAGAATTATCAAGTAGAAATTTAATATGCTAGTGTAAGTAGATATCTAGTCTGAATTTCATGGAATGAAGCAGTGTTTTGATTTCAGATTTTTTCAAGATTTTAGATGCTGATCTTTCTGCTACTGTTTTTTAGTTTTTAAATGTTACTTATGATTACTGTATGTCAATATTTTCCATGTAAAACAATGAAAACATTTATTATAGTGCCCATAATTCTTTCTTGTCTCCACTTCAAATAGATATAATGTAGACTAAGGTAAAATGCTGCAGCATAGGGTAAGTGGATCAAATTTTGAGGTCAGATTGGAAGAGTTGATGCTGAGGATTACTGTAGAATTAATTTTTCCATAATATCCATAGAGCTAGAACTATTACAGATGTGAGAGTAGTACAATGCTCTATACAAGGATGTATCAGTTCTTTGTATAGCGCAACAGTTACGAAGAGAAGAATTTTTGGCGTTGGAACAGACTCCAAGTTTCACAGCTGAGGCAGACTATTTATTTTTGTAATGCAGGGTTTCCAAGATGGGTTTGGTGTAGCAGAAGGGTTAAATATGTTTATTGTGTTGAGTAGTAGAATTAACAGTCATCAAAGGATTTTGAATGAAATGAGTTTTTAGGAAGAAAATAGGTTTCAGAGGCATTAACTTAAATGGGTTACATCTGCCCCTTTGGGTAATCTTGACCAACCTAAGTTTACAGAGGTAGTTGTGATGAAATGAGACCTGTATTGTGCAGATTTGAAAGAGTGGATGAATGGAGTGTTGATTTGTCAGCCTTTGAGTGTATTTGGTCCTTTTGCTGACTAAAGGGAGTCACTTATGAAAAGTGTGCTGGATCCTTTGCTGACTAAAGGGAGTCACTTATGAAAAGTGTGTTTGGCCCTTTGTTGACTAAAGGGAGTCACTTATGAAAATGAGGAAGAATATAGGAGACATGATAGAACCCAGATGGACACCACTGTTGATTAGGAAAGAGGGAGAGGTTGATCCTTTAATAGTTATGGAGAGAGAACAGCCATAGAGGAAAATAAGTTTGAAAGAACAAAGAGAGGGAGGAAAGTCAGAAGAGAGTTTGGAAAAGCTTCCAAGATTTCAAGGGCTACAACATAAGATTTCCCAAAGTCTCTTAGAGAGAACATGCTCATAGGCTTTGGAGATTTATATTTTACTTGTCATATATCCATCATATTGCTATTACTTCACACAAACAGCCTCTTGGGTAGTCAAGCATCTTCGATATAGTTTTTTATTCATAATAAATCTCTTATGATTATTAGTTTTAGTAAATATTTATAATGGATGTCAAAGCTGACTTGTTAATTTGAGTTGTAGTTCATCAAATCCTAGAAAGTCACATGCATCTAAAAACAAAAATAAGTCTCCCTAGTTCAAAATATATATAGTTTTATTTTTCTTAAAAACACATTCCTTTTATGTTTCACTCATAGTTAAATATGTTAGCCCATGCTCTTTTGTCTGTCTTTATCTCTGACACCTCTTACCTGGAACTCCCACAAGGGAATGGCCACAGCAAGAGTCTCCATAAGTAGTGAATGCCAGTGCCGCTTCTTAGCTTTTAGTACATCACCCTTAACAGGCGAGTGACATAGGGTAAACTCAACAAAGTATTTGCAGATGCTTCTTCCTAATGTTCCTACTGACTCCTTCTACTTAATGATCCTGCATAATGTTCCTATCTACCACTTACACCTAATGTTTCTACGTAATGCTCCTGCCTAAATGTTCCCACCTTCTACTTTCATATATTGCTCCCACCATTTTGCAGAAGGCAGGGCTAGCATATAGTTCTCTCCACAGGAAAGTTTAGAGTTACAGAGAATAGGCTTTGTGAGTTAAGTGTTGTTAAGTGTTATGTATGACAAGGAGAGTTTATATGTTTGTGAACAGAATAACCATACTCATTAAACATACCAGTTTTCTGGAGATTGTTATAGGTATTCCCTTTGATGAATTTACCTTATGTTACAGTAAGTGAAAGACAAACTAGGTCTGTAAGTCTTGGTGGGGAAGATGATGCACCTCCACCTGTACTGCCCAAAAGGATGGTCAAGAAGGTACGTGCTGCGAGTTTCAATATAGGAGACAATATAAATATTTTTTCTGAATAGTTATTCAGAATTGTTTGCCAGTGTTAAACATCTGGCTCATGTGATCAATAGAGAACACATTTTTTTTATTGTATGTAGTATATTGCTGAAACACAAATTATGTGTACTGTCTGCTGTATGTAAATTTTTTATCAGAATTAGTATTGGAATATCTCTGTAAATATTGCTTCTTCTTAGTGTGAATATCTGTACATAGTTCACATTTACATAATTTTATACAGTGCCCGTCGCCTGCCATGTTTGGGTGTGATCAACCCGTGGGTGATGGTGTGGATGGATGCAGCAGTAGCGGCGGTGGCCTCAGTAACGGCTTTCCTGCCTCCACCCCTGGCACCCCTCCGTTGCTCTCCCCACGCAACCACCGCACCCCACCACCACCTCCCATACCTCCCAAGTCAATTTCTACCCCACTCACACCTCTCTCACCACCCACAAGCTTCTCTCTTAACAGTTCTGCTGAAGATTTAACTCCAACTACCCCAACTAATATATACATTGGGAACCTAGATGGATCACACCACAGTCTCCATGAGAACTACTCTGTACCACCCAGACTCCAGCCTCATCCTCCGCCATCTCCATAAGATTATTCTTTTCCCAGTTCATTATTGCATTTCATTCTTTTTCTTTTCATATAACATATCTTAGTTTGAGTAGATATATCTCCTCAAAATACTCTAGTGTGGTTAGTTTCCTGTGTAAAAGAATGGTCGAAATCTTTTTTTTGTACATAAAGTTTTATCCTTCCTTTGGCAACACAGCCTTAACTGATTAAATTAACATATGTATTGTTAGCTCAGCTGGCTGAGCTACTTCTGTGGCCCATCACCTCTTCATTGCTGTGTGTCATCCATTGACTTTCAACTTCTCAAAGACATTAGCTGGATTATCTGGAAACTTAGTATGGTTTTACCTCATGGGTAGCCTCATGGATATATTTCACAGGATTCCATATTTGCAAAAAAATTTTCTGTGGTTATTCATCTGTTGGCAACCCAAAAATGTTTTAGCATTTCAGAAAGTTAGTTCATAATATCAGAAACCGGATGTGAATGCACCATAGAATTAATCACATTGAGTTCTTCACATGATCCTAGTCCTGTGTTTATGATTTTGGCCTCTTGAAGTTCTTTTAAGATTACTCAACCATTGTCATGTGGCTGTCACCAGTTACATACTAATTTCACACAAGGCTTTATAATCCTTTCCAGTATTAATTAAATTTTCTTACCTCTCAACCTTAAGACAGACCGAGCACATTATGACTTTATACTCAAAAACCTTTGTTGTGTAAAGCTGTTGTAATGTTCATTAAACTGATCCATTACTTGACTAAATTTAGGTTCCTTCACTTCTTTGTTAAATATTTATTTTTGTCTCATTTCATAAGTGAATCACATCCTTCCTTTATCTTTTAAAGAAGTTACCACATTTATTATGAATTTTTCTATGACAGCTTTATGAAATTTAATGCTCCTTATCAACAAGTTTTGCAGTCTCTACCCAGAGTAGAACCATTACCCTTCTCACTGGTTCTTCAGAAGTTGCCATATTCTTTGGAAATTTGATATTGCCTCCATTAGGTCTAGAAACATACTACTCTTCACTGTCTATTCACTCCAATTGTTACCATCTCCCACCATGAAATCAAACAACTTCAGTACCATTCTACTCATCCTGAGAATCTTTCTCTCCCCTCATCTAGAACTTTATTTCTCTGCTCCAAAACTCACTTGTCTCTGTCCCTTGCAGGACCTCCTTCATACTCACTTTTTTAATGACTTCCTTTTTTCCTTTCTTGAAAGAAATTCCTTTTCTCATTCCCATTTTTCTTATTCCTCTTCCTCCTCCATCCTTTTGAAGACCTCTTCATCTTTCCCCTCTAAGTGCCTTTTCTGTCTTCCCTTCTAAGAGCATTTTGCATGCCATGAGGAAAAATATTTTTATTTATTCACCTGTAAGACAACTGTTTCTTTCACTTCAAAGACTTTTTCTTACCCTTCTAATGAACCTCTTCCTTTTTCTATATCTACCAAGAATCTTTTCTTTGCTGACATGTGCACCTTGTACTTCCATTTTACAACATTGGACATCCCTTCTTCCTTCAGTCTCAAGATACCTAGTAAAATAATGCCTTCATTATTTCTTTATTTCAGTTGGTTTAATGAATCTTTGCTATCTCATCCGACTTATTGACTTGTAATTACCTCCAGCACCTTTGCTCACCACATATTGGCTTACAGTTGCCTTTGGAGTCTTTAATTGAATCTTGTCCATGCAAACATATAAGTAAAAGCTTCAACTTTTCCTTAAAACTGTCTTTGGGAAGAAATGATGGGTAAATTCTTCATTGATAGTAAATACAATATAAAGTAAGATCAGTGGTTTTGTTTTGCATGTCTTTATCATAGATTTAGCACATGATAACTCCAGCATGCCCATGTTATTCTTTCTTTAGTTTTGAAGTTTTATGAAGCATAAAATGGTGTTTGTATTGTCAAGATTCAACACTGCTTAGTAGACTGCTATGTGTGAAAATCTTTGATTTCAGTCAGAATATGAATGAGCATATCACATTCACTTGTTTATTGCATGAGTGAGGATTGTGACAAATGTGTGTAGAATTCATGAGTAATTTTTTTTTGATTTCTCAAAAGTATGTGTGATGTGGATTCTTCTTCAGCCACTGCTATTTTTGAGGCTTACCTTGTACACTAATGCTTAAAGAATAATAGTTGTGTGGTTGATGCTTTAGTTACAATACCCCTTCCAGTTAGACAATAATATAATTCATGCTTGATACCAGTTTTTGAAAGAATTGACTTGAATGGTGCAAGTCTTCAATACATATCAGTATGACAGTTAACTTAATTTTACTTGTTAGCAGCTGTATAAACAGTTGATATTTATCCTTATAGCTTAATATATCAGATACCTCCACAACAGTTTGGGTTGGGGATGGAAATTAGGGAGGCACTACCCAAATCTTGGTGGACTATATATATATATATATATATATATATATATATATATATATATATATA
>JAUUDW010000020.1:428984-452745 GCA_032361385.1 Panulirus guttatus
TGGGGGGATGGGTCTTTCTTCGTCTGTTTCCTGGCGCTACCTCGCTGACGCGGGAAATAGCGATCATGCATAATAATAATAATATATATATATCCCTGGGGATAGGGGAGAAAGAATACTTCCCACGTATTCCTTGCATGTCGTAAAAGGCGACTAAAAGGGGAGGAAGCAGGAGGCTGGAAATCCTCCCCTCCAGTTTCTGCTTTAACAAAAAAGGAAAAGAGAAGGGGTCAAGTGAGGATTTTCCCTCTAAGGCTCAGTTCTCTGTTCTTAACGCTACCACGCTAACGCGGGAAAAGGTGAATATGAATGAAAAAAAATAGTGTGTGTGTGTGTGTATGTTTATATACATGAATGTGCGTGGAGCATTAGGGAGAAGTAGTAGGTTGGATCATTCGACAAGAACAACGGGTAGACAAAGGTTGTAGTTGATAGGAACATTTTGGTAGATGCCTGTGGAAATGCTGGTCTGGAGTTGCCCTCTGCCAGTGACCTGTTAAGGGTGTGGCACCAAAGGATTAGAAGCAGTACTGGAGTTTACTAGTTATGAGCCAGTACTTCGATGGATTTCAAGTTGCACTTCTCTGACTTATACGTGGAGTGCTGGCTTTTTGTCCACAAACATTCAAAATCTCCGTCTCTCATAGCACATAACAGTTCACTCACACACCTCATTCTTCATAACCCTAGATTTTTGTGCAGTGAGTCCAGTATCCTAGCCCTGCCTTTTGGCAAAGTGGTAGGAGCAGTAGATGGAAGTAGTGGGTAGGAACATTATGCTGGAACATTAAGTAGAATTTTAGTAGTAGTAGATAGGATCATTATGCTGGAACATTAAGTAGAATTTTAGTAGTAGTAGATAGGAACATTAGGCAGGATCGTTAGGTAGAGGTAGTAGGTTGGAACATTAGGTAGTAGTAGTTGGTAGGAGCCTTCAAAAGCACTGTGCTAGAGTTGCCCTTTGCCAATGGCCTGTTAAAGATGAGGCACCAAAGGCTAGGAAGTGACACCAAAATTCACCAGTTATGGAGACTCTTTTGCCACAGCCAATCGCTTGAGGGAGTTCTTAGAGGGAACAGGCATCAGATATAGACAAATAGATGCATAGAGAAAGTAAGAAACATGTATGAAATGACAACAGAAACATTAAAAAGGTGACACTCATGATTGAAAACTAAACTAGATGAACCTGAAACAATCAGAAACAGGTGATGAGTGCTAGCCCTAGCATCATAGCAAAATCTCATAGTAGATAATTGTAGGTGGAGGCACTCCCTCCCCCCTTTCTCCTTCAGTTTATGTTACACATCCTCTAAGTCGGTTTTCCTTGGTTCTTTATTTGTTTCATCACACCCTAGTTAACTCTCAAAATCAAGACTGTGCTTATTACCATTCTTTTTTCTTAAAATTGTCATTCTTTCTGTAATCAATTTCTTACACCACATCATCCCCAATCATTACATTTTTCAGCACATGCACCCTCTTAGTTTCTTTTACATGCAAGTCTATAAAGGAAACTTTCAGACAGCATTGTTGAAGCTACCAAACCATTAGTCACTCCCATCTTTGCCCTAACTGACATAGAATTCCACTTCCACATCCTTAGTGTGTCCAGGGCCTCTTCCACCCAGTGACATTTTCTCAACCACCATGGTTCTATCCACTGCCAGGTACCTAAGGCACTCCATTCCCTTCATGTAATCCCCAGTCACACTCGCATTAAAACCATCGTACCATCTACCTGCTGCACACTGTTACCTGAATTTTTTGAACATTCTCTCTCAACTTTCTCTCTTTCAAACTCTGCCACCAGCTTCTTGATTTTGTGTAACAGCTAAGACGTTAAGAGTTTTTCTTAGTTTATGATATGAATAAAGGGTATCATGCATAGTAATACAATATACTCTAGATGAACATTTTTTGTTAAATACTTACAGAGTTGTTTCGTTTTAAGGTACTAAGTGTTAGTGTGGACGAAGAAAACATTATCCCATACATCACTAATGTGTTGCAAAATCCTGACCTGGCACTAAGAATTGCAACGAGGAATAATCTAGCTGGTGCAGAAGATCTGTTTGTTCGCAAATTCAACACACTTTTTCAGGTAAGTAAATTGACAAAACTATTTATTTTGTAATTTCTTCCGTTGTAGGTAAATGATTCCTGCCAAGCTCTCCAAGTGTACCTGATGCATAGATATATCATATTCATATACAATGTTTAAATTGCTATACACCATGTATTTTTAAGTGAAATTGTGCTGAACCAGAGATCAGTACTTATGATGGATGTGGTAAGAAAGAGGGAGGACTGGTTTAGTAAAACAGCCAGAAAGCAAAGAAACTTTGAGATTTGCCATGGTAAAGGTACAGGCAGTAGTCCAGTCATCCAGTGTTTGTAAGGTATAAGAGAGCTTGAAACAAGCATAGCTGGATATAGGTGGAGGAAAGTCAAAGCTTTTTGATAAATTTGTCAATTTTCAATAAAAGAGCAACTAATCAGGCTAAGGGATTTAGAGGGAAGCATTATAAGAGGATGATATAAGAATATGTGAAGACCTAAATGGGATGGAATGGGGAGAAGGTCTTTGAAAGCATTATTTAGGAAAGATATGAACAAAATTATCAAGGCTCATGGTCATGATGAAATTTTACCACAAGTTCTGATGTGTTCAGATGAAGTAGACAAAGCCATGTACATACATCCCTGGTGGACTGCGCTGTTTGTATAGTGGTGATGATTGTTCACTTATGAAGAAAATTAACTTGGCTAAGCCTAGCATTGTTCACTGTGTATTATTCTTGGTCTAACTCCATCCTTTGCTCCCACCACTTCTGACATGGAAAAAGAAGAAAAAAAGATCCAGCTTTCTTGATCAGATTGTGGTTACTGGCATGTCTCACTGTCATTCTTTCCTCAGTCAGACTGCTTCATAGGGTTGTGTCTGGAAGAGTTGAGCATTGGTTGTGGATGTTTATGTTTGAAACAGTTTCTGATCAATATGTAATCCAAGCCCAGTTGGATGGTGATGAAACTTTGAGAATGACATGTGCAAAGAGTAATTGATTAGTACAGTTATTGCTTTGGTATAGCTGTTGTTTTTTTCAGAGCAGTGTACTAACAATTCAAGCTATATGTGTAAATAGCGTTTTTATTGAAGAATTTATGTATTTTTTTCTCTCTCTTCAGAATGGACAGTATAGTGAAGCTGCAAAGGTAGCTGCTAATGCTCCAAAAGGTGTCCTTCGTACCCCTCAGACTATCCAGAGATTCCAGCAAGTGCCTGCTCAGCCTGGGCAGACATCACCTCTTCTCCAATACTTTGGGATCCTTCTTGATCAGTCTCACCTTAATAAATTTGAATCCCTTGAACTTTGTAGACCAGTTTTGGCACAGGGTCGTAAAAACCTGCTGGAAAAATGGCTGAAAGAAGACAAGTTAGAGTGTTCAGAGGAACTAGGTGATCTTGTAAAACAAGCAGATCCCACTTTAGCACTTTCTGTTTATTTAAGAGCAAATGTACCCAACAAGGTGATTCAGTGCTTTGCCGAGACTGGTCAGTTCCAAAAGATTGTGCTTTATGCTAAGAAAGTAGGATATACCCCAGACTATATATTCTTGTTAAGAAATGTGATGCGTGTCAATCCAGATCAAGGTCTGACTTTTGCTCAGATGTTGGTTCAAGATGATGAGCCAATGGCTGATGTCAACCAAATTGTGGATATTTTCTTGGAGTCGAATCTAATTCAGCAGTGTACAGCTTTCTTGCTTGATGCCCTAAAGAATAATCGTCCCACTGAAGGACCCTTGCAGACTCGCTTGTTGGAGATGAACCTCATGTCAGCGCCACAAGTTGCAGATGCAATTCTTGGCAACCAGATGTTTACCCATTATGACCGGGCACACATTGCTCAACTATGTGAGAAGGCAGGTCTATTGCAACGTGCCTTGGAACATTATACAGACATGTATGATATTAAGAGGGCAGTAGTTCACACACAGTTGTTGAACCCAGAGTGGCTTGTGAATTATTTTGGCTCCTTATCTGTTGAGGACTCGTTAGAGTGTTTGAAAGCAATGCTTACTGCAAATCTGCGTCAAAATCTCCAGATAGTGGTTCAGGCAAGTATTCAGTCATACTTCTTTTTTTTTCTTTTCTTTTTTTTTAGTGTTGATCTTACGTTCTGCCATGAGTGAATTTATTCATAATTATATGTTGAAGTAAAGTTGATGAATTAATTGAATCTTAAGGCAAATAAAGTTCAGAATTAGATTGGGTACATCTTTTTAAAACTACTGATTAATTGCAGATAGCTACCAAGTATCATGAGCAGCTGACAACCAATGCTCTGATTGATCTGTTCGAGTCATTCAAGTCATTTGAAGGTCTCTTCTATTTTCTGGGATCCATTGTTAACTTTTCACAAGAGCCAGAAGTTCACTTTAAGTATATTCAAGCAGCATGTAAAACTGGACAGATTAAAGAGGTAAGTTTTATAGTTAGCCACATGAAGCAGCTATGTATGTACCAAATGGATAGAGGTATAAGCAAACATTGAATATGGGATCATTTTCTTGAAGTGTAGAGGTGAGTGGAAGTGAGAAAAGGTTTAGAATACCCCATTCCTTGTTTGAGGGCAAACCCATTCTCCCAAGTACAAGATATGTGATTGGGATATTGTTAGGTCAGGATATATCAATTTTTCTTTTTAACTAGATTTTTGCGGATTCCTTCTAACTATTGTTAAAAGAATGATGAATATTTTTTTATTAAGCCCCTGGCCTTGAAGAGTTTTGTAAGTAAGTGTATCCTTTTTTTAGTATGTTTTCAGCCAGTGGATTTATATCGCTTTTATTTTATTAGTTTAATATTTAGGAATGTTGAAGAACCACCATTGAAGGAAAATGATGATGTCCATAATTGGAGACTGTAATTTCTATAAATTGTGCTCTGTTTCTTTAGAGAGATGTCGGTTAAAGAGAAAGCTTTTTAGGGCTGTTTCATTAGCATTTCTGCACTTCTAGAAGATGGATCACAAAGAGCAGCACGTGTTTTGGGAGCAGCTCAGTGAGTCTTGGTGGTTTCAGTGCAAGAGATAGGGTATTAATGATGGTTGATTTTAATGTGAGTGAGTAACGTGTTAGTTGAGGGTGTAATTATGGGGCATGGGGTATTCAGTGATGTGAATGGAAATGGAATAGCTTGTGAAGTTATGTTTCTGTTCATCCCCATAAACTCATCATAAGTGATCACTTTGACCCATATTTGTTCTTTCAGTCTGTCCCGAGTATCCATTCTAACTATATGATTTAAAGTGTTCTTTAGAGGAATATATATAGTGGTTGCAGTCAGCTGTTTTATTCAGCATGCAAAATGTACTGAGTCCAGCCAATTTTTTTTAAACTTTGTATTCATGTGATTGAATTGCTTATTTGTAGATATTTAGAATGAGAATGATTTTGGACTACACATTTAACAGTTCATGTAAGCAATAACCTGATTATTTTATATGCTTAGAATATGTTTGGCAGAAATGCATTTTGAATGACCAAATTGCTTTTAAAGACTTTGAAGCATTCTGTACTAAATTGTTTTGAAAATTGACCATATATCCATGACAGTGTTCCATTTGGCATGCAAAGTTCATCCAGTCTAGTAACTCTTCTTTTAGCTACTTAAACTGAATTCTTTACGGAAGGTTAGCTTATGCATAATGCTAACAACTTTAAGTAAGTAGGAATTTAAGTGGCAACAAATGTGATTTTTGATTTTGGACTAATTCCCAGGTTGAGAGAATATGTCGTGAGTCCAATTGCTACAATCCTGAACGTGTGAAGAACTTCTTGAAGGAGGCAAAATTGACTGATCAGTTGCCTCTTATCATTGTCTGTGACCGTTTTGACTTTGTCCATGATTTGGTGCTATACCTCTACCGCAATAATTTGCAAAAATACATTGAGATATATGTGCAGAAGGTAAGTGTTTGATGATGTGATATTCAAAGTCTGAGAATAGTTTATGAAACTTATGAATTAATTAGTGTTGATAGAGTTCTTTGGAAATGGAGTAGTGCATTAAAAGTAGTGATTAGCACTAACTGAAAATTTAAGAAGCAGGGAATCTGAAGTATTTTTTAAGTTTTATGTTTGTTCCCACCATCAAAGTAGGGAGGTAAATCTAGATTTATTTTTAACAATTAGATGACCATATGTCAACAGTTTAACCATTTCATGATTAACAGTTTCACTCTTTCACATTGCAGAATGATCATCAGTATTTAAAACATCTGCTTTAGAATCTTACTTTTGGCAGGCATGCAAAGCTAATAATTACCATCTGTATTTCATTGGCGTGGAAAAAAAGCATTGTATCTTGTAGAGCTTTTGTCAAGAATCGAGGAAATTGTGTAGATCATTTAGGCAAAGTTTAACTTTAATGGATAAATTGGTTATATTTCAGACTGTTGTCATCGTTAAACATGGTAGTACGTATAACATTATAAGCATTTACAGAGTAAGGATGAAACGTAAGCAGGATGAATAGTTGGAACTCTTAAGGTGAACTTTTTCTTTCGTTTTAGCTGTTCCTACAACTATTACTCTCTCATTTACTTAGTTTGGATCAGGTGCATATAACCACCATGCTCACTTGCCTCAATCCTCATATAATGTAGGTTGGATTAGGTGCATACAACTACCTTGCTGACTTGCCTCAATCCACAGTTGACGTTTGTTGTGCTGAATTATTTATGTGAAACTGTTGTTACTCTTTGGTTGTCTGTGCCAGTTACCCTCTGCCAATGGCATGTTGAGGTTGAGGCACTTAAAGCTAAGAAGCAGCACTGGAGTTAACTAGTTATGGAAACTGTTGCCTTAGCCAATTTTAGGATTAGAATGTGTATGTAAATAGGAGTTAGAATATTAGGAAACTGATAAGTAGACAGTTTGAAATAAAGATTTGAATAACTGTTATCTGAATATGGGAGAGAATAGATTCAGAAATTGAACAGAAATGAAAATAAGCACATGCTTCACAAAATATCAGGTGACTTTATGTTAGTCATTTCCTTAGGTGAATTCATTTATTGAGAGAATAGAAACTGGGAAATGATAAGTTGGAAGGACAGAGTGAGTAATTATTATAGATGTTTAATTGAAGTTTAGAATAGTAACTCTAAAGCAATCCATCTGCATAAGGTGATGAATAGTAGAATTTTAGACACGCAAAATAGTCTTTGATAGATTCCTCATCTGTTATTTTGAACTTTATATCAACAGGTGAATCCATCACGCTTACCTGTTGTTGTTGGAGGTCTCCTTGATGTTGATTGTGCTGAAGATGTAATAAAACAGCTCATCATGGTTGTCCGTGGCCAGTTCTCAACAGATGAATTAGTTGAAGAGGTAAGTATTTGCAATATGTTACGGAAAGGGTCTGCTGCTGATATTTATTCCAGGAATGGCATTTCAACTTATGTACAATGCTGAAGCTTTGGTTTCAGTGCATCAAGCTTGACAGCTAGAGATTGGATGTGGGTCTTTATCTCCACCACTGTATATCTTGAAGCTTATTTGCTTTTTGATATTTTTTTATCAAATGACTGTGGATCTTTCTCTTCACCTCTGCAAATCTTGAAGCTCCTGTGCTTTTTAACATCTTTTTTAGACCATTCTTCCCTCTTTCTTACCATTCTCTCTGTATTCGAGACTGAAGGTCCTCCCGTTCCTTCTCCTTCGTTGTGATTTACGCAGACCATGTCACCAAAAATTCGTTGTTCCTGGTCACAGAACTCCATTTCCCAATCTTTTACCATAGAAATTGTTGAGGTTTGTTTAGTTCCCACAGTTATATCTCCTGTTTTTGTCTTGCATCACCTCTGCTCTTTTAATGTCCTCATTTAGCAGAAAGTCAAACTTGGGCATTACATTGGTTACTTTTTCCGTTTGGTGAATCATATATAATATTCTCAGTATCCATGTTATTTCATGATATTGATGTATGAGATTCTGTCATCCTGATTTGGTCACTAACATGTTGGTATGTATACCCAAAATATTTGTCAATATGGCTCCGTCATCTTACCCCAGTCTGTATCTATATAATTGAAATCACCCCAATTTACAGTCCTTTACTGTCTCTAAGAAGTGAGTGTTTTACAGCTTCATATACCATCCCTACTGTTCTTTCATAGTTATCATTGGATATTTTCTCTGTGTTGCATTTTTTGTTGGATTATATAATCATAGCATTTTGCACTTTTTCTCTTCAGTCATGTCTCATGCTATGTATTGTCTGAATGGGCCATCCCCTACCATTTCTTGAAACGAAAAGCTATATCTTAGGAAGACTCTTGCATAGTCTGTTGTTATGGCTTCCAGGAATTTTATCTTTACATCATACAATGAATTATTCACTCACCATCATAATTGTGTAGAAATTTCAAGGTTGTGATCATTACCATTTACAATTTTCCATGGTGGGCCAGTTTATGGCCTGTTGCCTCACTTTGTAGCTTAGCTGTAATATCTTTGATGCCATATTTTTCCCTCTTTTCTGACCTTATCTGTTAGTTCTCTATTTAGTACAGTCACCTGTCTTGAAAAGTATATTCTAATTTTTTTAATGTTCAGTTTAAATAGCTTACTGAACTTTTCCTTATCCATGTACTTAAAATGCAGTTTAGATATTTGCAGACAATTCTTCTCTGACATTCTTTTTTTATGACATGGTGTTCTACTAACAGTTTAGGTACCTTGTTGACTCCCAGGTCCCTCTTGCACACATACCTGTAGCTTTATCTATGCTGGATTATATTCATATCAAGGCTTTCTTTTTCTGTGTGTCATGTTCATTACATTGCATATATTTGGGTTCAGTTTTATCAGTCTTGTATCAAACCAGCTGTAGTTTGTGCAAGTCCCTTTGTATGTTTAAGGTATCCTCTTAATTCCCATCTTCTTTCATGATTGTTAACATCAGTCTTGAAAGTATTCAGGCATGAGTCTGTATCCTTTTGGTATATCTGTCTGCATATCTGTCTCTGATGACTTTTCCCTCTGGGAACTCCCATCAAGGGGGTAGCCACGGCTAAAGAGTTTCCACTTATTCCTGTCCTTACATGTCTCCTTTATATTCTTCCCACATTTCTCTCCCTTCAGTACCCTTTTGGTAGTTCACTTTTAATTCATTTTCACTGATCATGATAGTAGTGTTACAAGCTGAAGCCTAGCATCATGCCACTAATGACCTGAAAATATTATTGAGAAGGGTTCTCTGACATGCATCTTTGGTTGCCTTCTTTTAAGATAGATTTCTGTCTGTTGAAGGAGTCTACCCTGTATGCTTGCCAAAAAATCAAGTTTCTTTGTCAATATACTTATGATAGTGTCAGATGCATCCTGGAAAAAAAAATGCATGACATTTCCTAGAACCCATGTTCTGTATCACTTAGGTAGTTTTGAGTGTGTGTTAACCATACAGGGATAGCATTAATACTGATTTTAGATTTTGTGTAAGACATGCATTGCATAATGATTTTTCTGATTGTTAATTCTGAAAATTTTTCAATGATTAATTCAGGTTGAAAAAAGGAATCGCCTGAAGCTCTTGTTAACTTGGTTGGAGTCACGTATTCATGAAGGTGTCACTGAATCAGCTACCCATGATGCCATTGCCAAAATATACATAGATTCCAACAACAATCCTGAGAGATTCCTGCGTGAAAACCAGCATTATGACAGCAAAGTTGTGGGTATGTTTTGTATTTTCTCATGTTTTCATTTTAATCTGTTGGCTTCATTACCCGGTTTTGTTTCACCTTGATTGCTTTACTAGGAGTTGCTCTACTACACTAGTTCCTATACCCATTATTGGCTTTTAATTTTTTTCTAAGATTAGATGCAAATTGAATAAAGACACATTTCATTGAAGATGCCAGACGAATGATTCAGTGTAGTGTGTAGTGGAAGCATTTTGTGTGAGAGCAGGTGTGACTTGAGACTGGGCTTTATGAATCAACCTTGTATGTGGTACAAAATAGTATGATTTGTGTGAAACTTCATATATCATTTTAACATGGGATATTGATGAAGTGTATTTATTTTTTTGTTTTTATGTTGAGGGCTCCAGTCAAGGACAAAAGTCCATATCAAGGCTGGGCCTTAATTAAAATATAGAGAGAATTAAGAAACAGATAAAGAAAAGATGGGAAGGTATTTGCACATTTTTGAGAAAGGGAAAGACCTGTCTTTTGAAATGTGCCAGGTCATAGTTATTGAAAAAGACATGAGAAGGTAGAGAGTTCCAAAGCTTTAGCGTGTAGGTAAAGAAGCAGTTATCGAAATGTTCTTACCTACTACTATTATCTGTTGCTCCTACCGCTTCACCAAAAGGCAGGGATAGTGGTAAGCACTTACTGAAGGGAAATCAGGAGCTGCAAAGAATGAGTTGTGTGTGTTAATTGTTGTCAAGTGTTATATGTGTCAAGGAGAAATTGTATGTTTATGGACAGAATGCCAGCAGTCTACATGTAGGTGAGGCGGAAAGAAAAGACACTAAAGATGACTACTTACTAATGGTGTAATCTCGAGCAGGTATAGCGTAGTAACACCTATGCTGTATATATACATGCTTAGAGAAATCAATTGTAATGGTTAAACATGTTTCTCTTATGGGTTTGAAGGTGTCATACATTATTTACATTAAGAGAAAGTTTTACATTTAACACCATAATATCTGGTTTGGACTGATGGGTTCATGGTTGATAAACCGATCTCTGGTGTGGACTGATGGGTTCATGGTTGATAAACTGTACTCATAACATGCATTTAACACCATCTCTGGTTTGGAATGATGGGTTCATGGTTGATAAACTGTACTCATAACATGCTTTCCAGTGCTAATAGCATCTGTTGTCATCAGGGAAATATTGTGAGAAGCGGGATCCCCATCTTGCCTGCATTGCTTATGAACGTGGCCAGTGTGACAGAGAACTGATCAATGTTTGCAATGAAAACTCTCTCTTCAAATCTGAGGCACGATATCTTGTAAGACGACGGGACCCTGAATTGTGGGCTGAAGTTCTCCAGGAGTCCAATCAGTACAGGAGGCAACTTATAGACCAGGTAGTAAATCACTTTGGCATGTGATTTATTAAAATATTATGTAGGACGTGAACGAACATTCATCCACCAAGGGTTTGCTCCCCGCAAGGGGAATGAGGAAAGGATTTAGATGAAACTTTAAGATTTATAAGTCAACGTTTTGCACATCTTATGACTATGTAGCTATATCACATTAAGTGAGAATATGTTATGTTTGATGACTTTAGGTATTCTTAAGTATTTGATTTATTTCGTATTTTTAAGGTTGTCCAAACTGCACTCTCGGAAACCCAGGATCCAGAAGATATATCTGTCACTGTGAAAGCCTTTATGACAGCTGACTTGCCCAATGAACTCATTGAACTCCTCGAGAAGATCGTACTTGATAATTCTGCTTTCAGTGATCATAGGTTTGTTTTGCTTAACATGAGCCACCTGCTGTTGATTGATAAATTTGTAATGAATCTTATAGATGATAGTTTTTGTTTAAGGATGTTGATTTATTTGCTTTGCATTGAAAGCTTCTTTACTTCTAATCACCTTGTGTTTGTTTATCCTAGTTGTATTTATATTTTCAGAAACCTGCAAAATCTACTCATCCTAACGGCTATAAAGGCTGATCACACTCGTGTCATGGACTATATTACCCGCTTAGACAATTATGATGCTCCAGATATTGCCAACATTGCCATTGGTAACCAGCTTTATGAGGAAGCCTTTGCTATATTTAAAAAGTTTGATGTAAACACATCTGCTATTCAGGTAAGATACCGTTGATTAGCTAGTTCCTACAAAGTGTAGGTAGAGCTGTAACAGCTGTACTGATATCATTGATACTTACTTTGATTCTGGTGTATACGTTCAGGCTTATTGTCCTAACTTTTGTTATATAACTGAAGACTTAAGCTTCACTCTCTCCCCAGTCGGACTTTGTGAATTTGGGGATTTTAGACTTAATAGTCTTTTCTTCAAAAAGTCTGATTTATTCACATTGCAGCTTTGATGGGGCTGATTTTAGGTATATGCATGCGACTGCCTTACTCCTTGGCACATCTTTAAATGCATCCCAAGAATTTGTAAGGTTGTTATGAATGTTGGAACTGCCACCTAAGTTGCATTCTGCCAGGGTGATCTTTCAGCTCTTAAGCTAAAACTAAAGTGCATTTAGAGTATTGTATCTGTTAGTGCTTAATCAGATGGTGTTGTAATCATTTGTGAGTGTAGTACATTAAAAACAGATTAATCACTGGTATTGATTGCAAATTTATGAGCCTAAGGAAAATTATATATAAATTTTTATCATGGGGATAGGGGAGAAAGAATACTTCCAACTCATTCCCTTTGTGTCATAGAAGGTGACTAAAAGCTGTGGGAGCAGGGGGTTGGAAATCCTCCCCTCCAGTTTTACTTTAACCAAAGAAGGAACAGAAAAGGGGGCCAAGTAAGGATTTTTCCCTCCAAGGCTCAGTCATCTATTCTTGACACTACCTAGCTAATGCGAGAAATGGCGAATATGTATGGAAAATTTTTTTCTATCCCCTGGGAGAGGGGAGAAAATACTGCCCATGTTTCTCCTGCACATGTCAGGTGACTAAGAGGGCTGGAAATTCTCCCCTCCTATATTTCTTTCCAAAAGGAGGATCAGATGAAAGAGCCAAATAAGAATCTTTTTTTCCTGTAAGACTGATTCATCTTGTTTGGACACTACCTTGCTCATATGTGATTAGGGAACAAAAGTATGAAAGAAAGAAAGACCAGTTATTTTGAGATATATTTTATGTAAATAGACTCCATGAATTGATCCTCACCCAACAGGTTTTGATTGAACACATAGCTAACTTGGACCGAGCATATGAGTTTGCTGAACGTTGCAATGAAAGTGCAGTATGGAGTCAGTTGGCAAAGGCTCAGCTCCAACAGTCTTTGGTTAAAGAAGCTATAGATTCATTCATCAAAGCTGATGATCCCACTGCTTACATTGATGTTGTTGACACAGCTCACAGGACAGGTTAGTGTTTGGGTATGTTTATTGCTATTTAGTTATGTTATGCTAAAAAAAATTTCCCATGATTGGTCTAGAACACTTCAAATGTATATAAAGCCTTTCTTTTCCATTCATAGGTCACTGGGAAGACTTGGTTCGATACTTGGTCATGGCACGTAGAAAGGCTCGGGAGTCATATGTTGAGAGTGAACTTTGCTATGCATATGCCAAGACAAATAGGCTAGCAGATCTGGAGGAATTCATTGCTGCTCCAAATCATGCTGATATTCAAAAGGTGAGCATTTTAATCTTATAGTTAAGTACAAACACCATAATTCTGCACACACTTTTATATACAGTACATTCCTAAGAGCTCAGCATTCCTAAGAATGCAAGACAGGGAGCTTACAAGGAGAGTGTATGAGAGTATGATTAAAGGAGTTTTTTTGAGAGGAAGTCCACCTGGGACATGGAGAAATAGAGTGGAAGAGTATTGGGGAGACAGAGAAGGGGGAAGAAAGCCTGAAATGATGTATGTGAGGGAGGCATGTAAGTACAGTAATAAGTGGAGACCCCTTTGCTGTGGCTACCCCCTCGATAGGAGTTCCTAGAGGGAATTGGTATCAGATATATAGAAAGAGAAATTGATAGATTCTGTTTAAGAAATACATTGACTTAGTGACTGTTTATGCCTCCCAATTGATGTGTAGACATTTGATGATATTATTTGGTAGGTGTGCTGTCTCTGAGAAATCTTAAAGCGTTTTAGTGTTAATGTTGATTGACTCTGTTTTCCTTAAAGATATCAATTTCTAATTCATTATGTGTAATTGTATGCAGATTGGTGACCGGTGCTTTGATGATGGTATGTATGAAGCAGCAAAACTCCTCTACAATAATGTCAGCAACTTTGCTCGTCTTGCCATCACCCTTGTACATTTGAAGGAGTTTCAGGGAGCTGTGGAATCTGCCAGGAAAGCCAACAGGTGATTTTGATTATTTTTGTGTTATTGGTTAGAAAAAATGTTTGCTGTAAAGGAATAGTATTGGAATGTATCAAGGGGGTGTAACCTGAGTTAAGGATGAAAGGATAGGTAGAGGTAAGGCATTAGATGAATATGAAGAATTGTGCATTAGAGTAAGGGTTTAAAGGTTTAGTTTTCATAAGGTTTGCATTTTGTTGGGGTAATGTAAAATAGACTTCACTGAGGAGGTTTTGACATTGGCATACAGGATGTAGGGGTTACTAAAGGAAAGCACACTGTTAGGTAAGGAGGAAATAGAAATTTTTGAAGGGCTGCAGGAACTGAAATGAGTAAGCAGAGTAAGAGGGTTGCTAGGACAAAGAAATGAGAGTAAATTGAATGTAGTGTTAAAAGGGTTAGATACTTAAGTGATGAAGTGGAACCTAACCTGGGCTAGAAACAGGTTCGTAAAGCAGAAAGTAATAACCCGTCTACTTCTTCCCAGCCCATCTACTGGAAGGAACAAAAAGATGAAAATAAACATCATATCGATGTTTGTAAGCATCCATAAGTTCATAGAGTAGTGCATGGTGTTTGTAAGCATTCAAAAGTTTATAAGAGTTGTGCAGTGGATGAATGGATGCAATACTGCACAAGTAACCCTGCTAAGTAGTGGGAGGAGGCATATTGGATTTATGTATACAATTTTGAAAAGTATTTGTGGTAGTAAAGGGAAAGGAAATGTTTTGTTAATTCATTACAAATTATTCATGATGCATGCAACCTTATTTATATTGTAATGTTTATTAACAGTCTTATTTCCAAACAGTACAAGAACATGGAAAGAAGTCTGCTTTGCCTGTGTGGATAATGAACAATTCCGTTTGGCACAGAACTGTGGCCTTCACATTGTTGTTCATGCAGATGAATTAGAAGATCTCATCAACTATTACCAGGTAGAAATGTTTTTGTTTGTGTTATTAGAGAAAAATGTATATTTTCACTAAGGCTTACTATTTCCTCTGTTTTACATGATATTGTGGCTAATTTGCCACTTCTTTAACCTGAAAATGTAAGTGATTGAAATATTCTGAAAGCTGTTTTAGCTTGCATATGGCTATGGGTTCAAAAAAGCATTGATACTGAAGAAGGATTTAGTAAAGAGATAATGGTCCTCAGTAACCTCATATTACTGAATGTGCTATCTTGTTTGAGTGATACTTTCAAATGATGTGACAGCAAAAGAGAAGTGTGATGGTAAGAGTTGTCTGATTGAGAAGGCTGATCAGGATGTACTGAAAGGGTTTGGGCATATGGAGAGGATGAGTTAAATAACTAAAGAGGATTTAGATATCAGAAGTGGAGGGTGAGAGGGAGAGGTGGAGAATGTAGGAAATGGAGGGATGAATTTAAGAGGCATTGGGATGTAGGAGCTTGAACAATCAGGAGGGTGAGAGGCATGTTTTGGGGAGAATGACATGGATTGATGATGTATTTTGGAGGATTGATTATGGTCATTATTATGAACCAGAGCATATGAATCATCAAAATATCATATATTAATCTTTTGGGCTTGATTGTGGAGCTAGGCTTTGTTTTTGGGACATCATACATGACAGGTAGATTTTGGATGTGAGCAAATGAGGCCACTGTTTGTTTGTTGCTGATGTTATGTCACTAAGATGAGAAAGGCTGTTTGGTAGAAGAAAAGCCTGTTAAGATATGTATTGGAGAACCAGTTGTGAAAAAAAAGGTGAGAATGGTTTGTAAATATTGATGATTATGAAAGAGAAATATACAGCATCACATGCATGAAGGACGTGCTTGTTTCTTGAAGTAAAATTATCTATATCTTGAGAATTACAAAGATGACAAATTGAAAGGTATTGGAAAATGATAATGTGGTTAATCATTGTGTCTTTTGCAGGACCGTGGATACTTTGACGAGTTAATAAACTTGTTAGAGGCTGCATTAGGGCTAGAACGTGCACACATGGGTATGTTCACTGAGCTTGCCATTTTATACTCAAAGTACAAGCCAGAGAAGATGCGAGAACATCTTGAGCTCTTCTGGTCCAGGGTCAACATTCCAAAGGTAAGGAACTTTAAAAGCTGATGAGTACATGTACACCCTGCCTCAGGAGACCCTTTATTGGAATTCTAATTCATATACACTAATCCCTCACTTAATGGACTAATAGCGGGGAGGGGGTGTCTGTTAATGCCGAAAGTTCAGTAAAACGAATGTAACCTTATTTTGATACAATATACAGTTTGTACACACTCTCTTAACTCCCCAGTGGCTTAATACCATTTTGAATTGTAAGTATTGCAAAATTATTTAATAAAGTTACAATTATTTGTATACAACCTGACTGCACGATAGCTTGAGGCAGACTGGCACCGAAACAGAGCGAATATATGAATATTCCATGACAATCTGATGATGTGGTGGGGTGAGAGAAACACAGATTAGGTGCAAAACACTATACTAATTCTAACATTTCGACAGTCTTTTGATCACACAATAAGCACAGAAGAACAGGACTCCAGCTTATATACGTGTTGTCATTGGCCTTCACCTTCCCTGGGTTATTGTCAGCATAGTAGTGCTAGGAAACAGACAAAGAGAGACCTATCCACTCTTATACACACATGTTTATACACACACATATAAGCACAATACATACATATACATATCAATGTGTACATGCATACATACTTATACATACACATGCATATATACATATACATATGTACATATTCATACTTGCTCACCTTTATCCATTCCTGGTACCACCATGCCCCACAGGAAACAGCATTGCCACCCCTACTTCAGCGAGGTATCGCTAGGAAACACAGAAAAAGGTCACGTCAGCTCATGCTTATTTTCTCGCTGTCATTTGTAATGCACTGAAACCACAGTTCCTCATCCACATCCAGGCCCCACAAACCTTTCCATACACATATAAGTATGTATATATTTCAGTACATTACGTGTGACAGCTAGAAAATAGATGCGAGTAGATGTTGCCTTTTTCAGTTTCTGGCACTACCTTGCTGATGCAGGATGTGGTGATTGAATGTGAAGAAAATATATATATACATGTATATATATATAGGAATCCTTAACAAAATCTTCATTGGGATTTAATTTGTGAGACTTATAAGAGAAGTAAGCTGTTACTCTTAAAACTCAATAGTTTAAATTTTAGCAAGTTTTTACTTATTATATCAATGAAAAACATATATATTAGAAAAAAGTTAGAAGTACTAGGATTTACAAGAGTAAAATTTTTATGAAATTCATATAGACTAAGTATTAATTAATGTTGTACTCAAAGGTTAGGTAAATGAGAATTATTTAATTGGAAGGCAGCACAGTAGAAAGAAGGTCTTTCTCAGAACATAAAAATTCTTTCTCTAGGTTTTACGTGCAGCAGAACAAGCTCACCTTTGGGCTGAGCTGGTGTTCTTGTATGACAAATATGAGGAGTATGATAACGCTGTATTGACCATGATGGCACATCCCACAGAAGCATGGCGAGAGTCTCATTTTAAAGATGTTATCACAAAAGTGAGTATTCAACAATTTTGCAAGTGTTCTTTGCTTTTAGTGCTCTATTGTTTTCTTGATTCATACATAGTGTGTGTGTTTGGAAATATGTTTCAAGTATTCTCTTTATTTCAGGTTGCCAACATCGAACTGTATTATAAAGCTGTTCAGTTTTATTTAGACTATAAACCTATGCTTCTGAACGATTTACTTCTGGTTTTGTCCCCGAGGATGGACCATACAAGAGCAGTCAACTTCTTCACAAAGGTATTTGTATGTTGTTTTCATGACTGTGAATGAATATAGTAAAAGTGTTTGTATTGCTTTTCTTTGCCAGTGATTACCTCATTCTTTGAGTGACAGGGAAAAGTGGACAGGTTTATTGATAGGTTTTTCACATTTTTGATAACCAGAAATGTCTTTTATTTTTTTTTTTGCAGGCAAACCATCTGAAACTTGTAAAGGGTTACCTAAGATCGGTACAGTCACTCAACAATAAGGCAATCAATGAAGCCTTGAACTCTTTACTTATTGAAGAGGAAGACTACACTGGTTTAAGGACTTCCATTGATGCATTTGACCACTTTGATAACATCGCTCTTGCACAGTCCCTAGAGAAACACGATTTGATTGAGTTTCGTAGAATTGCTGCATATTTGTATAAAGGCAACAACAGATGGAAACAGTCTGTGGAACTGTGCAAAAAGGACAAACTCTTTAAGGTAAGTAATTCTGTTTTGATATTGTGAAAAGAAGATGTTGAAAATAGTGTAAATTATAGCAGGATTTTTGTTAAAAAGACATGGGTTGTCTTAGTGCAACATCTGTTTGATTGGAAGTCTAGAAGTTGTTTTATTTGATTTTGGAGAGCAGCAGGTGTAAGCTGATGACACAGCATTAGTGTTTGGTTCAAGAGAGAAACTACAGAAGTTGGTCTTCGAATTGGGAAGTATATGTGAAAGGAGGATGTTGAGAGTAAATGTGAATTAAAGCAAGATTATTAGGTTTATCTTGGAAAAGAGACTTTTACTTTGATTGTGAGCTTGAAGAGAACTTGGAGCAAATAGGTTGTAGTTAGTTGGTAGGTAGGCAGCCAATGGCTTGGGAGGTATGTTACTGGTATTACCTGCATGGGTTTTGGGGGGTTAGTGATGGCTGTGTAGTGAGCCAGCACTGAAGTGGTTGTCAAGTTGCACTCCTCTGACCCAGGTAATTGTCTTTTCTTTGTGCCTCACTTACACACGGACTTCTGACATTCTGTCCACAAACATAATCTTTGTTACACATTGCACTTGACAACACTCAACTCTCACAATTCATTTTACAAGATTTTCTGGAGTTAGCAATGTGTTTCAACTCTGCCTTTTGGCAAAATGGTAGTAGTAATAGAGAGAAGTAGTGGGTAGAAACATTAGAAGGAGCATTAGGTAGAAGTAGTAGGTACAAACATTAGCTGGGAGCATTTGGTAGAAGTGTAGGTTGGAACTTTAGACAGGAACATTAGGTAGAATTTTGTTGGTAGGAACTTTATGTTGGAGCCTCTGAAAAGACTGCACTAGAATTGCCTTCTGCCAGTGGCCTGTTAAGGATGAGGCAGTGAAGGCTAAGAAGCAGCACTGGAGTTCACCAGCTTTGGAGATACTTTAACCAACCCCCTTCGAGGGAGTTCCAAAAGGGAATGGGCATTGGAGATATGAATAGGTAGATAATATGGAAATAAAGAACCCTAAAGTTATTGATGATTCCAACATTGGTTATTTTCTAAATATTTAACTATTATGTGAAACCAATTTATTTATGACCAAGTTAGAGGACATTGGTTCAGAATAATTTCAGATCAGCACATGAAAAGTGTGATGGCAGGTAGCAACTGAAAGTTGGTGGGAAAAATTGTAAACTATTTGAGTATGTTATTGAGTTAATGCTTTGTTGAGTAAGGACTTTGCTGGTTTATTTTCATGTTGCTAGTAAACTTTTAATCCTCCGCATTAGCTTATTGAGGTACTTGACCTCTGGGTAAGATGCATGCTTCTCTGGCATGGAAGCTAGAAATTAATACAGTCCTAGATTAGTTGCATGTGCCATTGATTTTGTAGTAATCAGGTTTTACCAATTAAATTCTAAGTAGGTTTTCTATCCTGTAGGATATATGAAGTTTAGATCTTTAAATATGCTTTTCATGAACTTCACAACCTAGGGAAAACATTGCTTTTCTTTGACACAGGTTTCTTAAACGTATCATGTTAATTACTGTTGCATCTTGCTGTTGAATTTATATGTAGCTACAAGTCTGTTACGCATCTTTTTACTTTTTTGGGATTATGGCTCAAACAGAATTTATTAAATGGCCATCTTCGTTCCCAAACGATGGCTTGATATATGATAGGCCTCAATGATTCTTAAAGAGAAATTATCTTCCTTCTCTGTAAATGATTATGAATATGAACTAACAATATTCATAGTTGCTAACAGCCTACTGGTTACCAAATTTTATTGTAGATGAATAGGTCTGAGGAGCTGGTTTCTAACTTGAAATTAGCAAGCTACTGGTCAAGCTACTGCATGTGGGTTAGTTGGTTTTTAACACATTGTATTGAAACTGGTGCATTTAAGAAACTCTGATTCACAGGCAGGCAGAATATTTATAACTGGTGGGTGAGGCATTTCATCTATTAAGTGTTATGCAGTGTGTGTGTGTTTTTCTTAGAAGCTGAATTGGCCAGGCTCAAGTCTGTATACTTTTCTCTCTCTCACTCTCTCACTTGGAAGTGAAGTAAGTATTTATTTTTAAGATCAAATTATCTGAACTGTGAAAATTTAAATCTGTTTTATTAACTTTGTAGGATGCCATGGAATATGCTGCAGAAAGCAAGAACTCGGATACAGCAGAGGAGCTTCTACAGTGGTTCTTGGAAAATGGGAACTATGACTGTTTTGCTGCTTGTCTCTTCCACTGCTATGATCTTCTCCATCCTGATGTAATCTTGGAACTGGCGTGGAGGCACAATATTACTGACTTTGCCATGCCTTACTTAATTAATGTTATGAGAGAGTATGTTACAAAAGTTAACAGACTTGAGGACATTGAGAAGCACAGGTCGGAAGAGAATGAAACAAATGAGAGCAAGCCAATGATGAATATGATTGGTGAGTAGCTCTTGCACCCACTGCTTTGGTTATAGTTTTTGCTTGAACCACACTCACCTACAGCTACTTCACTTGTGTGTACAACTGATTTTGCAAGATCCCTTTTACACCCCTTTTTCTGTTGATATGCTCAAAGTCTTTGTTGATAAATGTTATCAGTACCACACACTTAGTGAAGTTAAATACCACATCGATTCTCATTAAATTTTATGTTGAATGGAAGCATGGATCATTTATGTATTAGTTTTCTCTGGTTTAGTTTCACATACTGTATATTTTTTTACTGTCACAAGTGTTTGTTGCCAAACAGCTCCAAAGGTGTGTGTCCCTTGCAGGTGAGCCTCAGCTTATGATCACAGCCGGCCCGGGCATGATGGGACCAGGCTACCCCAACGCTGGTTACGCTAACAACATTAACTACGGTGCTGGCATGCCCTCCTACCAAGGCTACAGCATGTAAACACTAATAGATTCTCCACAAGTTAAAACCAGTGTAAAAACTTTTTCAGGTTGGTTTAATAGTAACAGTAGACATTAATTAAAGGAGGCTATGGCTTGTAACAAATATGAGCCTCCCAGAATATTCCATAAGTTTGCCAGTTGTAAAATATACCAAGTTGACTTATCCCCAGGGATTTAATTGTGTCCAAATTCTTCGGCTAGGATTCTGCAGGTTTAAATCAAGTATAAATGTGGAAGAATTGTGGTGCCTGTTGAGAGCAAAATAAAGCTTATTGTTGAGTAGTGTGTGATTAGTGTGAGGATGAATGAGTGTGCTGTAGAAGAATTCAGGTCATTCACTTGGCTGTTCCACAGATTGTCATCCTGTTTTTCAATATCTATCCTCCAGTGGGATTTGTTAGAAATTTGTGGAGGTGTGGGGCAAGACATGCTGCCTCACATGTTTTTTTATTTTTGTTAATGGATTTCCTGAATACTGTGGTGTAAAAACTAGGTAAAACTACTTCTCCCCATTGTATATAGTTTATCCCATCAAGACTTATGCTGAATGTGATGTAGCATTGTTTTGCCTGTTCCTCTTGATTTATGATTGGTGTCTTAGTAGAGAGTTAAATTTGATTCTGTGAGGATTGTGATTAGAGTATGTATATATAGATTAATAAGGCTCATCATAGACATAATATTCCTGGTGAAGACATGGTATCCTGTAAACTACCAGAATAGATGTGATGTTCTGGACTAAAGGATAGGCATTTTTACCTGTCTGCATCAAACCATTCCTATACTTAACTGATTAGCAAGGTGTGATGCCTCATCCACAGGTCCAATGGGTGATTGAGGGTGAAATAACTGAAGCTTTGTCCATTGTGTGCCTTCGAATTGCAAATGGAAGGCTTAAAAAAAAAGACTTATCTTTGTCTTTAGTGAGGTAATGCTTTCCAAAGGCCAATGGTCCTTGTACAAAGGTTGTTCATCAGCAGTTTGGGTTATTTCCAACTGGTATGGCTAGAGCAGCTCCCTTCTTGGAACAGCCTACCTCACTGAGATTGATCAGTCTTGGTTCTACCTGCAGCACTGTTTTGTTGGCCATCAAAAATGGTGTGTTTGTTAGTAGTGTCATTCTAAAATATTTGAAGTACTTGATTTCATATCAGGACTTAATTGATGAGTACTGTGGTGGCCAGCATCTTGGTGAATGCTTTGGGTGGGGAGCAAGGGTCGTTGCCAAGTGTAAATATGATAAAGTTTATGACCTACTGTTTGAGAATGAAGAACCACTGCATTCTTACCTGTCACCTCCACTTTTTTTTTTTCCTCTTTCTCTGAGAAATGCCATGGAAATGTTTCACATTTTCTTTATTCTTCTGACAGTAGGAGAAATCTTTGGACATTGATTCAAGTTTGTTATATTTAGTATCTTTATTGTCGAGTATTCTATTTTTAAGTTAGAACCTATTGAGAGTTTTAATGTATTTATTATTAATAGAAAAATTGGTTTGCATGTAAATTTCCATGGTGAAGCCAATCCACTTCATCCAGGCTTCAGGAGACATCTGTAGACTCTTTAACATTCAGTGGTTGCCTGAAACGTGGAGCATGTGTACTGTGGCCACATGTCAAGTTTAAATAAACACCTCCCACATGATCTGTTGTTTTCATTTCCCCTTGTATTGATAATATTTGAATGATAATTTGAGTTCAGCTTAACCACATTGGTTTTTAGATGGTCAGTGTATCACAAAGGGATGCTTAAACGTTTGTGCAGGCTGGGTTAAAACAGGTACCTCAGTAGGACAAGCAAAAATTTAAATAGAAGCCATTTAAACCCAATGCACCATACACATTTAAAACTTAACTGCAATGCTAGTCACTTGTATTAAAGCACGCTACTTTCATATTAATTCATCTGCATACCCAGCAACCCGGGCATCATTTGCTTGAGTGCATGCAACCTTTTGTTTGCCATGATGATCAATGGGTAGAGAGGCCAAAGGATTTTCCACTGGATACTTGACTTTGAAGGTGATCCACATAGCACTCTGGACTACAGTACTTTCAAACATGCTCATTTTTACCTTCCCAGATAATGTTCATACTTTCCACACATTTCTCAATGGGGCCAGGACTTTTCATCCCTCACCTACCTTATGACTCTCCCTTCTCATGGTTTCATTTGCTGTGATGTCCACCTCTAGGCTGAGAGAGCTAAAGTGGATGTGTTGAAACAGTTCGACATATGGAGAGGATGACTAGAATATATGTGACAAATGGAGGGGACAAGGAGGAAACCTAATTGCAGGAGGGTGTAAGGCATGCAAGTGATAAGTGAAATGGAACAATGCAGTGTTGTCGATGGCATGAACCAGGAAAACAAAGTGGTCAGGTGAAACCGTGGAAAAGTCTCAGGCTTGACCGTAAGTAGGGGGCTGTGTTTTCAGCGCATTACACATGACAGTGGATTTTGTTTTATTATGTTAGCCGAGACGGCACGGGCAACTGAAGCCCTAATCAAGGCCATCCCATTAATGCCATATATATATATAT
>JAUUDW010000020.1:549685-560837 GCA_032361385.1 Panulirus guttatus
ATTGTGATTGCTTTGTCCTGCCGCTCACAGGATGAGTATGGGCAGCTCAATAAACCAGCCGCGACACCTTTCGTATGCATCATAGAATCAGAGATAAGCCAATTACAATATACTCTTTATAAGACATGTTAATGGCATAAGGAAGGTTGAATACCAATTTAGTCTAACAAGTGATGTTCATTTTTATCTTTTTAGTGCTTTCCTCCTCCGCTCGGGGGCATTCGTGATAAGATAAAACAACAGTGGAAACGAAACTAGGGCATTTTTCCCGTGTTTAAGTAAAGTAGTGCTGCCCTCTCACGGCCAAAGTCAGAGCTAGGCGTAAGGAACACGGCCCTGCTCTAACTATAGCTTGGGCTGCGACCCTCTCTGCGGGCTCCTCTTGCCTCGCTCCACAATTCCGGTGCTGACCGAGCGTCACGGACTCGTCGTCTCAACGCTGCAGAGGTCACTACCACTGTATTTCGCAGACTCCCTTACGATGTCTTGTCCTCGTGAGAATATATACATTTTCACCCATTCTTTATCGTCCCGCTGCTCGATGATAGTAGTCACCTACAGAACCAGGTACAGTCTGGGCGCGTCTCACAAGACATCCGAGCTTCGTGAATGTAATTTAATTCGCTGTGAGGTGGCGGGCCAGCGAGCACAGGATCTGGCTAATCTGGAGTTTGACAATGTCCGGTAGCGACGTGGAAGTAAGTTATATTATTACGATCAGGACTGGAGCCGATGCTTACATCGTCCATTGCTGTGTGCACTTCAAGAAGTGTTAGAGTTGGTTCTTTCAAGTGATTCAAGATTTTGAAGTTGAAAATATTGAAATTGCACCATCTTATGGACACCACGAGAATAATCTGTCAATATAACCAAATTTCCGAAAGCCAGATGAGCATTTAAGTAATGTCACCACTATATGTCTATGCGAGACAGAGGTCACCGTTGCGTAAGGCGGTGGGCGTGAGCGTTGCGTTGTGGCTGAGGTATCGAGAATAATGTACAGCCCTAACCCTCTCTCTCTCTCTCTCTCTCTCTCTCTCTCTCTCTCTCTCTCTCTCTCTCTCTCTCTCTCTCTCTCTCGTCCTCACGGTTATCGGGAGTGCTGATGACGGCTGCGCTTTGTGTCGTCACTTCAATGGCTGTCAAATGTCCCTCCTTTGTCCCAGGTAGCTGTCTTCTCCTTCTGCCTCACCGAAACGTGACCAGCCGGCAGTAGTTCACAAATATACGATCTCTCCATCTCACGCATGACACTTGACAACACCTAACCTACTCACCGTTTTCATCCTATTGTCAGTGCTTCGCCCTAGATCTGCTTATTGGCAAAATCCCATCGTAAGTACTTGTCAGTTCTCTCTCTCTCTCTCTCTCTCTCGCTCTCTCTCTCTCTCTCTCTCTCTCTCTCTCTCTCTCTCTCTCTCTCTCAAGTATCCTTCATTTAACAGCAACTCATGCAAGGTGTTAGCCGACCCCTGAACTGACAGTACACTGGTAACACGACTTTATCAAAAAGCCTTCAATCCGCTTTTATCAAAATATCTAAGATTATTATTTCCTCTTCTTTCCTCACATTCTCTTCTTTAGCTCCTCTTTCCTCTAACTTCCCCGTCTCGTTAACTCTCTATCTTCTAACTTCTCTATATATTCAGCCATTCTTATATCTTATTTGAAACCTGACCTTTGAGACGAACTTTGTCCGTGGCCGAAAACCTTCGACATCAGACAAAGGCCCACCAGTTACCAAGAAGGCCCTTGCCAGATTATTATTTCCTTTTATCTTGTTCTGATCTGATCACGTTATCACTGATGTCTTTTGCGATCAGATCATCTGATTTCTCGATACTGGGCGATCCACGTCTGGTAGGGCCATCACGAAGGCATTTACAATTTACGTAAATCATTTATCATTCCTGTGTATGCTGAGTAGTAAGAGGCTCAGAGGAGACGCCTTAGGGCCACTGATGCTCCACAGAGAAGCCTGGAGAGCCAGTTTCCTGGGCCAGGCTCACGCTCACATCTCTGTTGGTGAGGAAGTCCGCTGTTAAGGCTAAGTAGTTGTAGTTGGTGGCGCGGGGGGTTGTTGACAGAGTAAAGGAGACGCCATGTCCCAGGCTGTGGCAGGCTCGTTGACTTCGCCCTCGCACGTGTGTCGCTCGCCATACAAGACTTGAGCCAATCGCCTCCCTCACGGCACATCTACCCCCACGCCCACATACACACCACCCTGTGCCCTCCCTTCCGTCCTGCCCTCTCGCGCGCTCTCCTCTGTTGCTCTGCGCCGGACTGAACCAACACAGCGACCCGCTGGCTACTGTGATGAGCGTCACCACTACTCATCCTTCACATCCCTGTATATCTTCACCAGCATCATCACCACACGGTAGTGACTGGCCGCACTGTATCTGCGGGAGTCATCGCGGCGGCCCGGGCTGGTCCTGCGTCCCATAACCAGCGCCACTAATCATGACAGAACACCCACGCCTCCCGACGCCTCCCGGACATTACCCGACTCAGTACTAAACGTCAGCACGACTCTTTAAGACTTCGCCACATCGTTCGCTCGTTTAAGAATCTGAGGTAATGAACGCAGGAATAAATTTCGTGAGTCAACGAACACGGCGGTGAATTGTTAAGAGAGAGAGAGAGAGAGAGAGCGAGAGAGAGAGAGAGAGAGAGAGAGAGAGAGAGAGAGAGGGGCCAATTAATTATCAGCCTTTTTCCCCCACTCACAAGCGGCGCCATGAATCAGAGACGAGATTTGCTTTTATCATCCAAGGCTTAACGACACCAGCCCTCACGGAGGTGATGACGGACGCCCTAATTTACAGCCATAACTCCCTCACCGTCGCGTTAACCACATGTAGATTTAGCTGCATCTTCCAACAGCGGGAGGAGGAGGAGGAGGAGTAGGCGGGGAGGAAAAAATAAAAAAGAGGACCCAGATGCGCAGCTCCTACGTCGTCTGTTTCGCGCGTTAATTTGCCGGCATGCGGTGGAGGCGGCCGGGCGGCAAACGCTCACACCATCATGGCTCACACATTAGCCGGGCCCTTCCAACTGCCTGCCACACACCGCATTAAATATTTATTTCTGCCTCGTTTTGCGGTGTTCTGCGCGCCAGGCGACGGTCCCTCGCGAACTGAGAGGAACGCTGAGGGTAAGGGAGAGGTAGTAGGAGTACAGCGCGAGGGAGGAAGTGCTGGTGGGGGAGCGGAGGCAGTGTGGCAGCGAGGCGGCATCAGGGCGGCGGCATTAACACATGTCATGAAGTGCGGGCGGCGTAAAAAACGGGACGAGGAGTGAATGATGGCATAATTTTAGGCATCGTTGCCAGCTGGGTATGAGCGCTGCGCTCAGCCCCAACTCGCTTTGTTTAGCTCTAAACGCACTAATGATTTCAAACTTCAACTGACGCTAATCCTAACGACCTCTACGGCTCGACTTGGCCATTCGCTGATATACAATCTATAACAGAAAACGGGGTTCAGTGTACACTATTACTTTTATGCACTCGAGGTAAAAAAAAAAAGAGAGAAAAAAAAGCCAGCAAAGCAGAAGTAAGATTTGGAGAAGTAATAAAGTAAGGGAGGGTAAGTTACGGGGGAGGGAGATCTCGGGAGGCTAGAACGACCTTCCCCCGCTCCACGCCCTCAACTTACACTCCCTCATTACGAGCTAACAGCGGCCGGTGTCATGTTCCTGTCGTGTTCATGCTCATGTTTAACAGCTGAATTGCATCGATCATGGCTTTCTCACCTCCCTTCACTTCAATGGCCCCCGACGCAGTTTTTTACGCGGCCCCTCATTCGCAAATGTCATTTTACGCTTCCTGGCCACGCTCTTGGGAGTTGGAGACCCCCCGAATAAGGGTGATACATCTTCTGAAGACCCCTAAGGTCGACTTGTTGCCGGAACGTCAGCGTAAATGGACTTTAACTGCGCGCGCTATAGTGGTCTTTATTATCTTAAAGTACTGCAATTTGCACCTGAAACTCGTCTTGGTCATTTGTGAGGCCGGGCCCAACGAGGAGTCGCGCTTCCCCCAGGCTGGTGTTGGTGTCCGTCTTCGTCAGTCTTCGTTGCAGCGGCCTCCTTTTGTCTCGCCCTTGGCCAGCCAAAGCCTCGCGTCATCCGGTGCTTCCCCATTTCGTAATTTTCTCGCCATCGTGAATACGACGGGAGGGAAATCGTAAGAAATGTATCACCCGGTTGAAAAAAAAGGTCGAATATTTTATTACTCAAAATGTATGACTTCAGGGACTTCCTGCACCTCTGTCATGTACAAGTGGCTGTTTCTCTGTCATGTACAAGTGACTACTCCCCTGTCATGTGCAGGTGACTACTCCTCTGTCATGTAAAAGTGACTACTCCTCTGTCATATACAAGTGACTGTTTCTCTGTCATGTACAAGTGACTACTCCCTTGTCATGTAGAAGTGACTGCTCCTCTGTCATATACAAGTGACTGTTCTTCTGTCATATACAAGTGACTACACCTCTGTCATGTAAAAGTGACACTCCTCTGTCATATACAAGTGACTGTTCCTCTGTCATGTACAAGTGACTGCTCCTGTCATATACAGGTGACTGCTCCTCTGTCATATATATATGACTGTTCCTCTGTCCTATACAAGTGACTGCTCCTCCACATTCCCGTCTCATTTGTCGTGATGACGTCCCTCGTCCATATCTAGATCAACAAAAGAGCGAGAGGATTGGTGCAAGTTACAGCTCACTTGGAGGGAGAATAATGACTGTGTTTCTAATTCATTCTTATTTACGCTCCCAGTCAATTGTAAGGGACTTGCCAGCCAATTTCTCGAGGTGGAAGCAAATATATATAATCCAGGTGATATTGTTGCCAACTGCACCAGCTGTGATGGCGGGACCTGTGACTAGTCTTAGAGACTCAATTTGATCATGGTGAGATGGGGTAACACTGGTGAGATGGGGTAACACCACTCCTGTGTCGGGAATCACTTAGATTTTTTTAACCCCACCTTTGCACCTACACTTATGAAGCTCATGTGGATCATCTCTGTTACAGAGCCTGGCAGAAGCGTGCATTCAGTGTAATGCCAGGATTTGTGAGTTTGTGTGGCTCTCGGTGTTAAATGGTGGGACTGTCTTTTATGTCAGTTACAATAAGCCTCTGACTCTTCTATGACTTGCAGCTTAAACGTGTCAGGCGTGTGAGTGTGGGCGTTTTATGCTGGAGGAGCAAGTACCGCGAGATTATATGGATTTGTTCCTGTATATGTGTGTGTGTGTGTGTGTGTGAGTGTGTGTGTGTGTGTGTGTGGGTGTATCTGTGATTTGTGTATGTGTGATTACATAGTTTTGTGATTAGATTTTTGTTTTTCACAGGAAGGGAGTGTAACATTCGTGAAAATCCATCTGCCCTTATACAGCTTTTCAAACTCCTTTCTTCATAGTTCCATCGCTTAACTTGTCCCACTTGTCCAATAATCCCTTGCTATAAAGAGTACTTCTACTTAACATCTTTTAATTTTTATTTTCTTTTGCCTTGTTTGTTGCCTTTTTTTCAGTGGATCTATTTCTGCTCATCTAGAAAGTTGGGTAGTACCATCTTGAACAGTCATCTCTCTTTCGTCTCCTATAAATTGATTAAGATTTTCGCTGCGATCCTCTCCCTATAGTTTGAAACTGAAGCCTTGTAGTGCAACTGCTTATCTAAACATTTTATAACACTTGTGTATTTGATGAAACCCGCAGATTTAGCGGGAATTTATAGTAATGTATACCTGATGATTCAAGAATGGAAGGTACTTGAAACTACATGTCTTCATTTTTCTGACGTCCAAAATTGGTCATCATACATTTTTTCCGCTCGTAACCTGTGATTCACCTTTTGAAAAAGAACATATCAATTCTGTGTGTACCTTACTCCTACCAAACTCCTCCACTGGATTGCTACTGTATTTGCAAAGCAAATCATTTGTGCAGGTTATATACAGAAGATGGGCTTACCCATGAGTATCTTGTTCGTGGAGTCATAAACTGAATGTAAATAATTATCCACTGACGCTGAGGAGATGCCTTTGGACCTTATAAACTCATGTGAGCAGATATCAGCAGTACACACGCTTCAAATACTGGACAAGTATTACGGAGCTGGAGATGTATGTGTTTGTCTTTGAACGTCCACTGAAGGCGACCAACTCTACCATGTACGTTGATCCACTGACTGCGCTAGCCCCACGGTTCTTTGCGCTAAATTATACAAGATATGCCACAAGGATTCCTGCGCACTTGAGACATACGTAATCAGCTACAAGACAAACATCCGAATGTAGCAGAGGCATTGGTTGCGGGAAAGTTTACTAAGTGGAAGACCAAGCATGAATGTTCATGCCTTGCGGTAAATCATGGTCAGGAACAGAATGACACAAACGTCGAAGGATACGGCGGAGTTGGTTCCCACCGTCGCTGGATGGTTGCTGGAACTGAGGTTGCCCGGGTCATCTCAGAATCTGAGGAGGCTCAACCACACAGCACAGTACACGAACAGACAGCCGCCTTCATGACCAGACGCCGGGTGCGTAGAGACCACATGCAAAGGATGTGCAGCGTCTTGCAGCAACCACAGAAGAACTTGGAGATCCTCTTCTAGAAGAGTTGACTGACCTGCAAGCCCTTGATACCAAGGAAACTGCCGACCAGTCTGCGGTGAAGTTAGTGTAGACTGGACAGATAATTAGCCTAAAGCAGTATGAGGACTTCACCGAAGAGCGCCTAGCTAAAAGAAGCAAGGTAATAGACAGTCGTGTCATGCAGCCAGCTACACTTGATAGTCAAGTTCACATTCAAGACTGTGACGAAGGGCAAGCAGCAACTGGCCTCAGTTAAAGAAAGCGTGGAGCTCTCCTTACACATGTCTGTAGCATGCTGGATGCGACATGGAAGGCTAGACTTTTTCCTTCAAACCCAAATCTGACCGCTATCACTGTCACCTTCCTTTACGCCGGTGACTGCTGATATCACATATATGGGACGCTGCGCCTCCGGGAGTCGACTCTGGGTATCCCATATGTGGGATCTCATTCACTAACTGGCATCTCAGAGGATATTTCCATACAATTGCCAATATTTTTTTTCCGTTCGATTGGCTAGTAACCATCACAATGCCCAAGTGTAAGGTACAACATCTTCGCCTTGTGCAAGCCGAAGGCCCAAATCATTACGTGGACTTGTTATATACGCTTGACTCGAAAATTTTAGAGGAGAGTGATAGAGAAACACACAGTCGTAGAGGAACCCAATCTCAGACATCCCCAACATGGTACAGATCCTGTGTGATTACTAAAAGCAATAACAAGCTTTGTAAAGAACCTCCAGCATCGCCATCATTGTAGATTACCCTGGTGCAATGCAGTACCCTAAATACCGTACATCCCACACCACGTCTCACAAATGCAAATTTAATCAGCAGCACACTGAACCGCCAAGCAAAACATCATTATTATTCAGCATCAACTTTACCAAACATTACTACTAAATCCAAGCACCTTAGCACAACGCAGCATTACCAAGTACCTAATCACCGCCCAGCATAACTACAGTACTTTACCACCATGTAGCATCACCATCATCACCCAGCAAAGCTACTGGAACACCATATCCCAGTAACACTCCACATATGCCCCGCATAATCCCCTGATAGCGACCTGATGTCCCATGACCTGACCGACACCTGACATGGTGTCGTAATTCGGTCGCCTCAACGTCAAAGGCATGTGACCTTGCCTGACCTCTCTTGGGTGACATGGCCTTCGTACCAGAAGGTCCCAGCCATTCCCACAAATCAAATTTCGTCCTGAGTCCCCAAGGGAACCATCATCAATAAAATTGGCTGCTGTTCACCCACCGACAACACACCTGCGAAATGTAGCCTAATCTCTCAGGAAATGTAGGATTTTTTCTGTCTAAGTCAGTCCTTCAAGCAGTCTCAGCCTCTGAGACAACCGAGACACCAACTCCCTCTGGAAGTGTTCACAGCGTGTCCCTGGCAAAGGCTGTGGTCGTCTCTCACGGTCTCTTTCGGCAGTGGCCCCAAGTTACTCCGGCTCTTGTTTCTCCGACACAGAACCCATGTGACTCATCCTCAACACCGTCTCCTGCAGCAGCCTGAACTTCGGGTAAGCTCCACTCCTGAACAACACAAAACACAACTTTCAAGAATTGCCCACTAACACAGGACTTTGGCAACACCTCTTCCCTCCTACAGAAGCTCCATGAGACCCGGCATCTACGCAACTCTCCCACAGGTGCATCACGTCTCACATTTCCTGCATCGGCGCCATGAAACGACTCGTGCAAGTCTCTCCATCATCCGCTCCTGCACCGGCGCTACGGGACGTCTACCTCACCGCGTCTCCTGCAACAGCTCCACGGGAACCCTGCCTGCGCCATCTCGCCTGACCTCAACTCACGTCACTTTTTACCTAACTCTGCGCCATCTGCAACAACTCGCCCTCATCCACATCATCTTTGTACTTACCCAGCGAAGCATTGTGTCGTTGTCCATGTTTCCTAACCCATCGTTGAGTCAATCACATCCGCAGCTGGAGAAGACATATAAGAACTCACCCCATAACTGACATCACTATTCATCATATTAATCATTATTACTAACCATGACTAATTGCCTCATTCCCTCTTTTTCAACACTATCATCACGAACTTCATTATCACCACCCAGCGCCACTACCATTGCTATGGACCATCAAACATCACCTTAAGCATAACAGCACCATGCAGCACCTGTAGCAGTGACCAGCATCACTGAACAGCGCCAGAAACGCTCCATCAGCCCGCATTCCGAGCTTTACTTAGCACCATCTTATCACCGCCCAGCACCAGTAAGCACCCAGCAACACCCTACATTCCCAGGGCGGCGGCGGTAACCAATAGGGACGTCAAGGAAAAGATCAACGTCAGGTCGCCGCCGCATCACTGGAGACGGACAAACAACATGTCAGCGAGTGACGCTGCCCACTGTACCCCGCGTCCGTGTGTCTTGTTGCTGGCTTGGGTGCGCGCGCGCGCGTACGTGTGTGTGCGTGTGTATATGTGTGTGTGTGTGTTTGTGTGTGTGTGTGTGTGTGTGTGTGTGTGTGTGGATATTCCTTAGTGAGAGAGTGAGTGTGTGTTAAACATTAAACATGCTTTCCAGTTTTCGTCATTCGTCGCAAGAAATCTCAATCACATAAGGACGTCTGTCTCCCTAACGCGACTGCCGAACTGTGGTGGTCTGCCACTCCTCATCTTCACGTACCGTCACTGCTGTACGTGTCCCCTTCACCTGATCGTGTAACAAGGAAGAAGAACGTTCATGACTCCCTTCACCACTAAGAAAAAGGGCGAGATTCAACTCTTCTGTGTCAGGGTAACAGAACAAATCATTTTCTTTTATGTAAAAGAAATTGTAGTCATTTACGGGTGGTTCAGCGACATTTGAACGTAAATAGGAAACCACCTGCACATTATGGAACAAAATACTGACCAAAACCTTTCTGACTTCGACGGATTTTCCACAAGATAATTCATGGCTAAAGTTATGCAATACGCCTGATAATGTCACCTTATTACATTATATTGTACACTTCCCACTTAATGGTTCGGATGGAAATAGGTGCTGAACTCCTCAACACAGTTAACCTATAGTCTTTAATAAGTTTACATAAACTACGCGAAGGCGAGTTAGTCGCTTTTACATATCGAGATGGGAAGATGTTGTCTGGGTAAATTATACTGTAAAGTCAGTTTTGTGCGAGTGATGGAGCACAACGCCGCTCGGTTTACGGGATCCATCATGGGAAAAGGGCTTTCTTTGTCGCCGCTATTGCTGGTGCAGTGTAAGCAATGTTCCTCACACACACACACGCAAACACATCTAGCAGGTAGTTCACATCTTACATAAGGCCAAAATCTGAATATGCATCTTACGTTTGGTCACCATACGTAGAGAAGCACAAAGAGCTAACAGGGACGGTCCACAAGAGAGCAATAAAGATGCTGCCAGAATTAAGAGAGTTGAGTTGTAGGAAAAGGCTATACGCTTTAAATTTGTCCAGCTTCGAAGAGAAAAGAGTGAGGAGTGACCTGATCAGAACTTGTAAGTTTTTAGAGAGATTGATGACTGAGTCATTTAACAGTTCTTCGAGATATGTTGGGATGGAACAACCAGAGGACATAGCATGAAAGTAAGGAATAAACATGTGAAGAGAGACGTAGTGAAGTACTTTCATGATATAACTGGTGAATGAAGTGTATGAAATGAGCGATGACATTTAAATACAAGCAGCATACAGAGATTTAAAAGTTGTTTGATAGTAGAGAATGCTCAAAAGATGGGATCCCGACAGATGCAAAAGTCCCTTCCCGTATAGTACTCATAGGTACTCACACACACACACACACACACACACACACACGTTTGAGTACATAACATGATGCAAAATACTCCTTTTTTATGGTTTTAAGTCTTCAGGAAAAGAGCTCCTTTCACCAAGCTCTGGAACTATTTCTATTCGAGTGTATTAAAAACTGTTTTTGTGTTGTGTGTGACCATGGTCGTATCTATGACAGTGGTCGTCACCACTACTTGCGTCACGTCGTAAGGCCTTAGTCGCATCGCCTCCACTTCTTCCAGTAAGGTTATGTAGTGTGTCTAAAGTCGGTGCCATCATCTGGTGCAGGAGTCGGGACGCGGGACGTCGGGATCGGCTACGTTCCGGTTGTCGGCGCTCCGGTAAAAAGGTCCCGCATATAATTGCCGGCGCTGTCAGTGTCGTCCGGCAGTCTGGTAAAAGTGTCACCCTCTCCCTGGAACTGCTTGGCTAGCGATCATCCAAGTGAAATTTCCCTTAAAGTTCCCTCGCACATTAGCTATTCCGTTTTGCAGACTGGACGTGTGTTGATCGCTGCAGATTCTGTTTCCGGATAGCGCCGTAGCCTCGATGTATTGATACTGTAACCACATTCACTACGCCGCTCAGAGATTGGTTCCAGCGGGGGTGCGAAACAGAGGGAAACGCGCCCCAAGCTTATGAATAAATAGCCGAGCCCTGGGGAAGGGCGAAGCCCGCGCAGAGCTAACAGGATTACCGTAGCCAGGACTCGGCAGGCGC
>JAUUDW010000020.1:577569-594597 GCA_032361385.1 Panulirus guttatus
CTTTTCGGACTACACTTTAATGTATGACTCTGCTAACAGTGAGAGGGAGGGCTCAGGGGGTAGTGTATTGGCCCTTCCCATTACCCCAGCTAACTCGAGGATTATCCTGTCCCCTACCTTTGGAGCAACCCATTAGTTAGTAGGTTGTTGATGATAGCTGCCCAGGGTGGTACTACCATCGTGACAGAGAAGTGTTAAAGTGGTGCCGAGAACCATCTTACACTCTCCATGTCAGGATTGCTGGTCTTACTTTCTCTTATCAAAATGGGACTACCATGCTAGTCCCACCATCTTCTTACAAGCACCACATACCTTATCAAACCTTGCTCGTTATTATTACTTTTTTTCACATAAGCACTCTTGCCAATTCCTGTATGCTCAAACATTTATAAGTATCATCATGACACAGTCCGTCAAATCTGTGGCCCCTAGTCCCCATTATCATGGGGTGTTGAGATTCTCCAGGTTTCTGCCTGACTCTACTGCCATTGAGATGGAGGGCTCTGGCAGTAGAAGTGACAGCCTGTGACATGACCTTTCCCTCTCTGTGAGACCTTCCTGTTTTTTCTTTTCACTATACCAACATTCGTGGTCTTTCTTGTAACCTTTCCACAGTTCAGTACCATCTGTCTAGTACTTTTCCTAATATCTTACTTCTCTCTGAGACACAGTTGTCTGATGATATTCTCACTAGTCCCGTCTTCATATCTAACTATAACCTCCACTCACATTTCCGGTTCAAAGGTGGTGTTTGTGCTTATTCCAACATCAACACACTGTTTGCATGCCTCAGGGACCTTGAGTCTCCAGTCGTTGATGTTATGTTGCTCAAAGTCTCTCCCTACTACCACACTTTTCCTCTGTTTTGCCTAATGCTCTCCTAATTCTTCAAATTTTATACCCTTCTTTGACTATTTAAACTCCTGTCATGAGACTGTGACTTTCTCTCACCAGCAAGCCAAGGTCCTCTACCTCGAGGATTTCAACGTTCACCATAGGGAATGGTTGAATTCCTCCCATATGCATGGTGGAGGGATCGAAGCCCTCACGTTCTCCATTCTCAATGAATTAGAGCAAATTATCTCCCACCCTACCCATATACCTGACCACTGTAATCACTCTCCTAATATTCTGGATTTGTTTTTCACCTTTAGTCCATCTTGCTGTAAATACACAATCTCACCCCCAATTGGTTCATCTGATCACCCTCTCATAAATGTATCTATTCTAACGGCATCTCCCCCTCCAGCAGCCCCTTCTAAGTATAAATACTGGCACCTGAACAAAGCTGACTGGAATAACTTTTATGTATCTTCTTTTCTGGCTTTCTTTGGGTAAGTTGCTTTCTCTTATATAGTGATGCTTCTGTTTCTGCCAAATGCATAACAGAGTTGGTATTGCGGGAATGGAAGCACTTATCCCCTCTTCCTCCACGACTACATCTTCATCCAGTCCATGGTTATACAGTTCCTGTTCTGAAGCCATTCAGACAAGAGATAAGGTATATCAGGCTTGGAAAAACTCTCCTACCTCTGGCTCCCATTCAGCTCTTATTACTGCCTGTAATCACTACAAGCATGTTTCCATTGAGGCAAAGCATTTCTTTATTCAAAGGAAGTGCGATAACCTCTCCTCGTCATTCACAGATAGGTCTTTCTGGTCTTTAGCTAAGGGCATCTCTAACATCTTTTGTCGCTCTACCTTTCCCTCATTTTTCCATTCTGATGGTACTATAGCTGTCTCTCCCATTGACACAGCAATTCTCTTTGTTTCCTGTTTCTCCTCTAACTCCATCTTGGATGACTCTAACATTCCTTCATCCCCTGATGCTCCTCTTACTAATCTTATGCCTCTTCCCGTCATCTCTTTTTGGACTGTCCGAAAAGTGCTTCTTTCTCTGAACACAAGCAAGGCTTATGGTCCTGATAGCACCCATCCCCATGTACTGAAAGAGTTTGCCTCTGAACTTGCACCTGTGCTTGCTCATCTGTTCCGTTTCTGTTTAAAACCTAAAACTTTTCCTTTCCCTTGGAAACATGCTTTGATACATCCCATCCCTGAGAAAGGTTATTGTTCTGACCTCTATAACTATCATCCTCTTGCTTTGACATCAACCATTTCCAAAGTCTTTGAATTCCTCCTCAACTCCCATATCCTCGAAAATTACAGTCTTCTCTCTGATCACCAGTATGGCTTCCATAAGGTAAGATGCACTGGTGATATTCTTTCCTATTTTTTTGGTCATCATCCCTGAAGATTCTGGGAGTTGTATGCAGTTGACCTTGACATATCTAAGGCTTTTGACGGGGTGTGACATCGGGGTCTCATCTCTAAACTCCCCTTTTTTGGCTTCCTCCCTCACTTTGCTCCTTCATATCTAGCTTCCTGTCTGGCTGAACTGTCTCTGTGGTTGTTGATGGATCAGCCAACCCCCTTTTCTCCGTCAACAGTGGTGTCCCTCAAGGTTCAGTCCTGTCCCCCTACATTTTTTTCCTTTTTTTAATGATTTTCTCTCCTTCACAGATAATCTAATGAACTTATATGCTGACAACTCATCGCTGCATTCATCCACATCTTTCAATTTTGCTCCCCCTTCTCTCACTTGATATGCATCTTGAGAGAGCTTCTTCAATGAACTCAGACTTGGGCAGGATATCTCAGTGGAGTAGACAAATTCTTGTTATGTTTAATGCCTTCAAGACCCAATTTTTACCCATCTCTCTATTGAAAACTCCTCACAACTCTTGTCTCTGCTTTATGGTTCTGTAATTCACCTCTTGGCTCAATGAATATACTTAGTATTACTGTAACGTCCACTCTTTCTTGGAAAACCCACATTAGGGGAATAGCTAGGTCTGCCGCTAAGAAACTGGGTGTCCTGTTTAGATGTCTAAATTTCTTCTCTTCCAAGTGATCGCTCCGTTTATACAAGGAACTGATTCATTCTTGTATGGAGTACTGCTCTCACATTTGGGGTGGTCAAGCTCTGTATCCTTACTTGACTGAGTTGAGTCGAATGCAGTCCGACTTAAAAACTCTTCCAGGCTGACTTCCAAACTTGACCACCTTGCCCTATGCTGTTATGTTGATTCACTTTCCCTTTTGTATAGGTATAACTTTGGTCTTTGCTCCTGAGTGCTGGCTGCCTGTGTTCCCCCACCACTAGCTAGACCATGCAATACTCAACAAGCTGCTGTGTCACATGATTATTGTCTAGCCATCAGCAACTTAAGGGTGGGCCATTTTGACACCTGCTTCTTTCCCTACACATTGAAACTTTGGCACTTTCTACCTTCCCATGTCTTTCCCATTAACTATGACCTGGTACATTTCAAAAGACAGGTCTTTCACTTTCTCAAAAATTTGTAAATCTTTCCCTTGTTTTTTCTTCCTCAGTTTCATAATTCTCTCTATACTTCAATTGTGGCCCGGCCTTGATGTGGACTTTTGTTCGTGATTGGAGCCTTTAATACAAAAATAAGTAATTTCCAAATTTTGTCATTCTCTGAGCTATGCAAACATCTGATGTATTCATTCCCGGTACAAAAACGTTCTATAACTACAATGACAAATGTGTAATGTATCTTGACCTTCGTTGTATTATTGTCAATGTTAACAAACTGCCCAGTGCCAGTATATTTTGCAACTGTATCTTTGACCTTTCATACTGCAATAAATATCAACGACTATACGATGCACTGTATGCTGTTACATATACACACCTCAGTGTATATGTAATTTGTTTGTGTATATACTGTAACTGTGATGTTATTAAGGATGTTCTGCATGTGCAATGACATTTTTACCATACTTTGTATTACACAAATGTTGTTACACATTTTGCTTTCAGCATCATTTGCTATCCTGTAACTTCATATCATGTATTTGATGTATCCTAGAACTCCCTCCTCTCTGGCTGAATGGGGACCCCATTTGGTCCCTAGGCCCCACTCGGGCCCACCTGTCAACATTCCTATGTCGATATATTGTACTCACTGTACGCTCCATACTTGCTTCCACCTACCCCTAGATATGAGCCACTCACCCATACTCTCACTAAAATGCTTGGTCTATGTATATCTGAAAATTAAATGTTTTAATACAAAAAAGTTATGTGTATAAACCAGAACTGGGTTCTGAGTGCCCTACATACTCTGTACACTAAACATAGTTTGACATATAACTAACAAGCAGAGATACTGCATACAAAATTATATAAGAAATTCACTTAAAAGAATCCAGATCATTCGAACTTTTTCCGTATACAGGCGGCGGCCTGTAACAGCCTGAACGAGCAAAGGAGCGACACCACAGTTTGGTCCTGGGCCAAACTGTGGGAGCAGACCTCCGACCCCAACGTATACGCAAGGAAATTAAGGTCTAAGACTGACATGTGGGGATAGAAAGACCTCCGAATCCATGGTAACGCGTAAGTAAGGCCTCAGAACAAACTATGGGGTTAGAAGACCTGCGACACAATCCTTTAGGATGAGGTGAGGTCTCCGGCCGAGATGCTAGGAAAGACCTCCAAAACCATCGTAAAGCATACGCAAGGTGAGACGTGGTCCATGACAAAGATGTTACGGTAGAAGACCTCCCAAACCATCACAAGGATATAAAAGACAAGATAAGACTATGTCGATCCTGCTCCCAGCGACAGAATGACCACCAAGACAGGATCCTAAAAGCATTTCAACACCGGCATGATGAAACTCACAGTCTTCGCGAAGCCTTGGCCATATACAACCAAAGTGTCATTGCCTAGAAAATTAGGCCGGAAGGTGTAACACGCCAAATGGTCCTATAACTTAACCAATACCGGATAACAATGGTAAAAAGTGCTGTGCCTCAAGGAACAGCGCTTCCTCTTTTTTTTCTATATGATATAGAAATAAAACGTACATCACAGCTGGATACCTTCTTTCGCATGAGATCCCAGAGTCCTCACGAAAACATTCAACAGAGAAATAGGAAAGCTTAAGTCAGGTATCAACAAGGTTAATCAGTGAGCCGATGTTATCAATATCATGCTAAACCCTCGAGAACACGAACATGCGACCCTTTAGGGTCGACTGAAAAGACCAGGCCATCATTCCCAAGGGTCGAAACGTCGTCCTGAAAGATCGTACCACCGTAATAGAGGAGTTACCGTGAAAATATGGCAGCTGTTACGGTACGACAAGAATAAAGAAGTTAACACAGGTACATCAAGCAACACAGAGGGCAACCTCATCATAACAAGAGAGTGAAGAGTAAAGATCTTGGAATGATCATGTCAGATGCCTTCACTTCCAGTGAATATTACAAAGTGGTCAGCGTTAAGGAGAAAGATGGTGCGTTGAACACGGCGGACCACTCAGAAAAGAGAGAGAGAGAGAGAGAGAGAGAGAGAGAGAGAGAGAGAGAGCGCCAACGATGATTCTTTTTTGTGGAACTGTGCCGTCTCGAAAAATGAAGTGTGCGAGTCAAGCTTTACACGAACTTTGACAATGCATAATAAGAAAACGTCAAGGTTGACTTTCAAGACAGGAAGACTCCATAAACCGAAATCACTGGAAGCAACTGTTAATTGTGAACTTACAATCACGTAAATGCGAGATATTTATAAGATCACATGGTAAATGAATCCCGGAAGATCTTATGCAGATTTCATGTACCACCACAACTCTGAAAGAATATTAAATATCAGAGATAGATAAAGACTTTTCACCATCCTGTTAGAACATTCGAAGTCTTACAGGCACCTTAAATTCATATGTCAGAGACCATAGGTAAAAAAATTGGAAGAGGGTATATAAACATGTTACTACAACCTAGAGCATTCTGGTCCTGCTGGTCCTTGGTGCGGGGGATGTTACCCCCACCCCACCCCCTCATGAAACCTTACACCATGATAAGGCCAATATATCTTATGCGCACTGCCCATCTGGATGAAAGCCTTCATGTGAAGTGCACGGACACTGTGATGGAAGTGAAGCCAAGCTACTGAACAAACGGCAGATATCCAGTCGAGGGCAGACTCATCTGCCTGAGCTGGTATATATCGAGACAGGTCTTAACAGTGATGATACACATATACACTAGGTATACAAAGACATACAAAGCACACGGGTGAGATGAGACGGTTGAGGTGTAGACTTGTCAGTTAATAATTACGTCTCAGCGTGACGTCATCAACTGGTAATTCGTGACGAAGCAGTACAGATAGCATCACGCTTTTGTTTCATCAACATGGAAAACTATCTAATTCTCTGAGTTACCGCAACAAAATCGAAAACTTTGGCCACTTTAGTCGGCGATAAACTGTTTCAGCCCTTATTTTCATAATACGAATACATCTGGATGAACGCGTCAGATGGACCACGATCTATAAACCTCCCCAGAATATCAGAAGCAGAAGAATCTATTTGGTTGGTCAAATATAACAAAAAAAAAATATAACAAATATTTTTCCTTATAATAATAAGAATCCAATCTTTAATTTACTCTTCGTAACTTAAATTCTGTCTCCACTAAGGACTTCGCTCTGAAAAACATATAAATAAGAAATATTATAAGGAAAGAAACGTGTGGCGAGCGTGACGGCCCAGCGTGGTGCTGTTGGATTCGGCTCACCACTGCACAAGTCGCCGTACCTGTATCTGAAGGGGTACACAACCACTAGTTAGCCCCCAGGTAATAATTTAAACCCTCTTCGTAAAGTAGTTAATGGGGGAAAAGTGTTAATGAATGTAAACAAGCCTCCTGGAGAGGTGTCACGGGCCAACATAAATCCTAGGATGAGGGGAAGGCAGAGGCAATTAATATAAACCCGTCTCCCGTCCCCTACCATGGTTAGGCTAACTCAAGCTTTCAGAGCTTGGGAGAGTTTCCCCACGGATGCGCAGTTAGACAGTATCAAACAATTCATTGAAGGGCGGTGAAAATTCTCGAGTATATTCAGGAATGTCTGAGTAAACTTTTCGCATTTATTTTACGCAACGTGGGAAGACCTAAAAGAAAACCGCTCTCATGGGAGGTCCAAAGTAGAACAATATTAAAAGCAACACAGCGAATTTCAACACGGAATTTGTTACTTGTTTAACGATAGATAACTAACAAGCAGCTTCAAACAATCCAGTTAAATATCATATCACCTAAAGCGTATATTGCCTGATCGCATAGTGAAATAAGAATCACTAACTGAACAATTCCGGTTCATATGATTATTGTGATTCCATGAAATAAGAATCACTAACTGAACAATTCCGGTTCATATGATTATTGTGATTACAGTTTTCACAAAACGTTATATCTGCAGTATAATTTCAGTAACGAAAAACGTCTAAAAAGTTTGATAATAACTTGAGGTGAAATACTGTCAGTCTGATAACTTTAAGAAAGAAAGCTACAGTTCGGTATTAACTTCAACTTGAAAACCCCTCAGTACAGCATGACAACAGTTAGGATGAAATACTTAAGAATGAATAGTTCTAAACACATTTTGAAAGAACAGAAATGAAAAACTACCAATTTGATAATACATGTATAAAAATCTGTAAGTAAAGCAAACTTGACAATACCTTTAAAATGATCTATCATAAATATACTGTACTACCTTCAAGAAGGTAAATACTACAACTAGTATCTATATGCTATGGTAGTTTCAAGTCGTAGGACTTTCAGAGAAAGATGAGTTCTAACCTGGGCATCTCCTGGTCGGCTTGCGCTTGCTGAGTGCCTGGGGAGCGACGAACAGCAAGATGGCCAGGAGTAGCAACTTGTAGTGCATCTTGAGCTTGGACCAGGCAAAATCACGCCCATTCAAATACATCTACGAGCCAGTGTGCTCTCTCTCCTTCGCATCTACCTACACTCTGGTGTCATCTTATCCTTTGCCCGGGTTACTCCATCCACGCTAACCGCTCAAGATCCTCTATTCGATACCGCAAAATTGTTGGTCTGCTTCAGGAGAGACACGACTTTCCGATTCACTAACTCCAAAACACACGTTTGGCCACTTGTAAGGCTCCACCAAGCACACGCACCCGATAATCACCTCACGAGCACCTCAAAGACTCTACAACGTTGCTGAAGTTTCCAACTTAGTGACGGCGCTGTAGTTTCGAATGTGGCGGTAAATATCCGTGGGTTGGGACAAGGGGCGCCCGGAGTGTGAGGAACACAACCTCTCCTCTCACAATCTCGGTAACAACTGACCTGCCGTGCCCACTCCCGCCCGCCCCACCACCACCCTCCTCCACCCTCAGGCGGATGCCAAGCACCGCTGGAAGTGCGAACTGCCGAGTCGATTTTTCCGATTCAGTCGATGAGTTAAAAAATCTCCGTTTGAGTCCTATCGGCCGATCATATCATCGGCGTGTTGCTGGGCGTGAGTGCGTGATGTACGACGCTATCAGAGGAGGCGGAGAGAGATTCTCGGATGATTTAGCACTAGCGAACCAAGATATCTGCCCGGACTGCCGGTGACTTGAATACCATGTCCGAATAACTGTGAACGTCGATCACCAAACGTCCTTTCATCCTCAAATATTTAAGCATTGTTTTTAGCAGAGTCTATTTAACCAACGAACTAACCCCGTGACATTTTCGCCTAAATCTGTTCTGTTTAATAAAGTTGGGAATTTTAAAACCGTGATACTGAACTGATGGAATTAGTAAACTGTATACCAAGTTAGCATATACCTACCAGTCACTAAACGATGCTACACAACAAAACCCGGGTCCAACAATGACGTTTAGGCACCATCAAAATAGGCGGCATCTTCAGTAAGAAGAAAATTTGGGTGTAAATTAGGCACTTAACTTTTTTTTTTTATCGATCAGTCCAGTGTCGTGTGATGACTGACCGTAATCATGTTGGATGTCAAGCTCAACATTCAGTTTGTAGCAACATATATAATCACAAATCAATTTAGGTTTTGTTACAAACACCATTATATTTTGAATTTATAGTGCAATACTATTACTACTAATAATGATTATGATAATATTAACAACAACAACAATAATGATAATGATAATAATAATAATAATAATGATAATAAAAATATTAACTTAAAAGTGATTATAATCATTATGAAGCTTGGGGTTCATTTTGCATGTGCTGGGACGAAAATATGAATCATTAAAAGAGGGAGCAGTTGAATATCCTTAAGAGGACTGGAACCATGCGCCCGGCCAATGGGCACACCAACATTCATAGTTAACGTATAAAAGATTTTCCACCATTTATACTTAACAGTATACAATACGTTGAAAGCCATATTACCTTTTCTTAAGTATATGAGTAGCAGCAGCCACTTCATCGTGTCCAATCTTCGTATTTGGGTTCTTTCATACATAATCATGATATTATAATCATTATGATAACTTTGGCACAGCAACTCTCTAAATTCACCTTATGCGAGATGTTAGAGACATGTGATATCACTGTGAGCAAATTGATGAAGACGGAAAGTCATGAACTGGATACCATTCTTTCATGACCACAGACATTCCCAAACTTCGTCACCTAAGCGGCTGCAGTTCTCTTCACTCGGCAGCGAAATTACCTTTTGTGGGACGATTATGTAAGAATGAATATCTAAAAAATTATCTAACCCAATCAATTTTTTGTGAAAAATACGGTTTAGCTATTCGGCGAATTAACGGCAGACAAGAATTTTAAACAAGCTTTTCCTCAGATGGACTTGGATTTGGTTGACTTTGTAAATGTGTTCTAGTTTCTCTAAAGCCACAGTTCATTCTACAGTCAAAAGATTTCGTTTTCTAGTCATTCTGCACCCCACTATGAACAGTTTTCGTTTTCTAACAGCATTGTTCTCAAATATTTAATAACCCAGGGAGAACCACTCGTGTCCATCTGCAGACGCAGCAGGAATGTCAGCCAGCGTTCGGAGTGGCGCCGACCGCGACCCCCACTGGCGACCCTGCGCCCTCCTCCATGACACCTGCGACCCGACCTCTGGCCCATGACCTCATGACAACAAGAGACCTACTGAGGCAACAGGAAATGCACATATCAACTCAAGTGGCAAATGAATACTCATCAATGGAAATATTTGTCATCTCAAGCAAGCGTGACAGGCGGGGGTCCACAAACATAAACAAGCTCGAGCACACCCAACACATACGCGCTACCTTTAACCGCCTTCTCATGAATGATGAAAGCTGATAAGTCTTTCATCATTTCCGTTATTTCAGATAATTTCACGAATAAAAAAGATGGTAAAATGAAGGCCCCCAATACGTAAACAAGACAGTAGAATGTGAGGCAAAATTGGAACAACTCATGGCTAAAACGAAATCACAACCAAGATACCATAGTCTCTAAATTACCTCGTTTTGTTTACATCAGGTGATGAACGATCACCTGATGCAGAAAAAAGGAGGTATATTACAAATATGTTATAGACAGAAAGTCCTTAAAGAGATTCAATTAGATAACCTTTCTGAAAAATGCAACGGGAATTTTAGATGAAACGTGTTCGACTTCCACAAACTATATTAATGAGAATGTCCCAGAATAAGTGATTTTGGACTTCCAGAATTACTGTTTCGACAGCTTTGTGATTACTTAAATGATAATGATATCCCTGAACACATTCTGACATATCCATGATTCTCCATGCCCTGAGCTATGTAAACACCTGGTTCAGGCACGTTCTGTAACTACAATGTCCAGTGTGTAATGTATCTTGACCTTTTTTTCGTATTACTGTCGATGTTAACAGCACGCCCAGTGCCAACATTTTCTGTAACTGTATGTCCAACATGTGATGTATTTCTGACCTCTCATATCGCTATCCGTGTTAACGAATGTACGCTACCTTTGTTCTGTTTCAGATACACGCCTCAGTGTACATGTATTTTGTTGGTGTATATATATATACTGTAACTGTAATGTTGATATGATATTCCGTATATGTTTAGCATATTGAATCTTCCTTTGTATTGCATAAATGTTGTTACACATGTTGCTATCAGCATCACCTACTACCCTGTAACTGCATATCATGTGTCTGATGTATCCCAGCCCTCCCTCCCCTCTTGACGAGAGAGGGACCCTTTGGGTCCCTGAGCCCCACTGGGGCCCACCTGTCAACCTCCTGTCGATTATTGAACCCACTATACGCTCCATCCCTGCCTGCACCTACCCCTAGATGTGTACCCTTAAGCCATCACTGAAATGCTTTGTCTATGTATATATAGACGATAAATATTAAAAAAGAAAATTCTATGGCTTCGGTAAAGTATCACAGGAACTCGATAAAGTAGAGTTCGTCGTGTTACACAAATACAGATGGATAGTTGGCATGTTACAGATATGGGCATAGGGCCATATGTATTCAGTACACAAACACAAGGACAATTCAGGATGGGCCAGCATACATATATATATGTATATATATGGACAGTAGAGTAATATACGAGTTCGGTTGAGCTGAGGGCCTCATGCATTCAGAACTGAGACATAAGGAAAGTTCATGATGGGTCAGTATCCCTGCTGCTGACGATATAAACACAAAACGCAACCTGCTCTACTGGTCTGCAATATAAGAATAGTCTATAAGGCCACGACTCGAGAGGTAGCACCACGTCCAGCGTATTCTGTGGGTATATTTTCGTTAAGTTTTTCACCAGAGTTACAGAAATATAGACCATAAAGTGTATCTGATAAGTTCATAACCAAAGTCTACGTTACCTGTTTAACTTGGCTTCCGTAACAAGGTCTACGTTACTTGATAACATGGTTTCCGTAACAAGGCCTACTATATTACCCGTTAAAAGGACATTCATATCAATGTATGCATCATCTGCAAACAGGGCATCTGAAACAAAACCTCCGTTACCTGCTAACCCAAGTGTCAAGTCTTGGTAAAGTAAGTCGTCCAAGTTGCACCGGCAAAGCACGTTACAATGCCAGGACATAGGTGGAACAGGAAGCATGCTCCACAATACCTCACTTTTTACAGTGTGACACGTAATGTGTCGTCATAAAATGCACCACTCTGTTGGGTTTATGAGACAAGAAAAAAGGTGGAATCTTAAATGTGAAACTCAGTCATACGTACAAAAAATGACTTAAAAAAAAAAAGCTGGGCATTTGAAAATAGCTAATCACTTACTAACTTCAGGTGATGCTGATACAATCCACAATTGCCTGTCCAGGACCAGTTCACACCAGCGTCAGGTCAACAAACACCCCTAGCATACTGCACGAGGTGTGCCAGCCATAAGAACACTGAAGTTGGTGGAGGTTGGTACGATCATGAGCTGTCGACTCTTCTTTCTAAACCAACGCATAGTGTCACCACACACATATAACCCCTCCTCTCCCCCAGTACTCCGAGCAGTAGATAAATCAGGCAACAAATATATTTCAACAAACCACGCGAACATTTCAGTAAATCTACATCATAAATCTTTACCTTTAACAACCCACTCCTGTTTTCTCCACATATCTAAACCAACCCTAACAATTTACCCCCCTTCAAACCAATGAGATACAAACAAGCAATAAATATGGAATCTCCATATTACTAATAAGTCGGTTATAGTTTTACTGGTCAATTGCATTTAAGTATGCACCGTCAAGCTAAAAACCAAGTTATCCTACCTTCCTGTTTACCAGACAGCTTTGATGACCTAGTGTTCATACCCAAGGGGAGCAATAAACTGCCTATCACAAGATGTATGTATGTAAGTATACCTCAAGGGTCCCCGCCGTGCACCCGCCCCATGACGTGGTTTTGATTGATTTGTGCCAGTAACCCCGGGAGGTTTATTGTGCACTCCATGCTCATCCTGTGATCGGTAGCGCAAAAGGATAACAGAGGTCACAAAGGGTCTTTGTTATATATACTCTTATGATATTCTTTATAAAATCTTACTAAAACAAATAATTAGGATATTTTCCACCTATTTCGATGGACAGACAAATGTACATACACAGGGCAGGGATCGAACCTTAGGTAGGGTGCCTGGCTGTCTCAGCCAAGCGGAGGTTGACACACACTAGACTTCTAGTGTTTTCACGTGTGTCCCAACCTCATCTCGGTAGGGGTAGCATGGCTTTAATCCACCGCGGCTCTGATGGTGTGACAAATACATCTATGGACAGACGAAAAAACTATAAGTTTAGAAGTCTAGTGTGTGTGTCTTTAACCTCCGCGTGGCTGAGGCAGCCAGGCATCCTACCAGGGTTCGATCCCGACCCATGGTGTTTATACATTTCCGCCTGTTCTATGACATGTGTAACACGAAAAATTCACACACACATTACTGACAGCTGGTGTGGCTTATACAGGTGCTGCATACATCACTAGCCTGAAGTTCACTGTAGCGTCTTGAAAATCATACATAAATATATAACAACAAATTATAACAACGACACACCACATAAATATATGCTGATAGTAAATGTCCTGTACAGAATAACGGTAGTAGTAGTGAATATACAACTGTCACGTGTCTGTCATATATCGGCAAAAATTATACAGATTTACAGAAAAGCTTTAACAGTACCTGAGCACGACAATGCGACCCCTGACTGAGCAGCTATGACCTTTGAGCGCCACTATGCGAGCCTAGGGTATTACGGCTATGCCAACATACCCAATGGTCGAGCCGTCATGCTCAAGGGATTTAAGGACTTCATGAAGAGGATACTGAAAATCAGATGTACCATGGTAACTTAGGTACTGTAAACCTAAATGGAGTACTTGTAGTACACGTATGTAAACTATGATTCGGCTCTGCATATAGGTGCAATTCATACACCATATCATCAAATAACAATGTGTATGTAACTAATGATTTTAAACTTCCTGGACCCTGAGGTTGTTTGTAAGGCTACACTCAATGGACCCTGAGGTTGCTAGTATGACTACATCCCTGAACCCTAAGGATGCTAGTCAGGCAACAGTCCCTGGACCCTGAGGTTGCTAGTAAGGCAACAGTTCCTGGACCCTGAGGTTGCTAGTAAGTCAACAGTCCCTGGACCCTGAGGATGCTAGTAAGGCAACAGTCCTAGACCCTGAGGATTCTACTAAAGGCAACAATTCCTAAACCATGAGGTTGCTAGTAAGGCAACACTCCCTAGACCTTGAGGTTGCTAGTAGGGCCACAGTCCCTGAACTCTGAGGTTGCTAGTAAGGCAACAGTCCCTAGACCCTGAGGATGCTAGTAAGGATACAGTCCCTGGACCCTGAAGGTGCTAGTAAGGCAACAGTTCCTGAATCCTGAGGTTGCTAGCAAGACAACAGCCCCTGGACTCTGAGGGTGATAGTAAGGCTACAGTCTTGGAACCCTGAGTTTGCTAGTAAGGCAACAATCCCTTAACCCTGAGGTTGCTAGTAAGGCCACAGTCCCAGAACTCTGAGGTTGCTAGTAAGGCAACAGTCCCTGAACCCTGAAATTGCTGGTAAGACTACAATCCCTGAACCCTAAGGTTGCTAGTAAGGCAACAGTCCCTGAACCCTGAGACTGCTAGTAAGGCAACAGTCCCTGAAACCAAAGGATGCTAGTAAGGCAACAGTCCTTGAACCCTGAGATCGTTAGTAAGGCAACAGTCCCTGAACCCTGAGGATGCTAGTAAGGCAACAGTCCCTAAACCCTGAGGATGCTAGTAAGGCCACAGTCCCTGGACCCTGAGGATGCTAGTAAAGCCATAGTTCCTGGACCCTGAGGGAACCAATAAGCCAACTGTCTCTGAACCCTGAATCAGCTAAAGAACTTATAGCCTCTGGACCCTGATCTAGCAAGTGAGCTTATAGCTTCCGGACCCTGATTCAGCGAATGAGCCTATGGCCTCTGGACTCTGATCCAGCGAGTGAGCCTAAGGCCTTTGGACTCTGATCCAGAGACTGTGCCTATAGCATTTGGACTCTGATCCAGCGAATGAGCCTGAAGCCTTTGGACCCTGATCCAGTGAGTGAGCCTAAGCCTTTGGACTCTGATCCAGCGAGTGAGCCTAAGCCTTTGGACTCTGATCCAGCGAGTTAGCCTTCAGCTTCTGGACTCTGATCTAGCGAGTGAGCCTAAAGCCTCCAGCAACCTGAGCGAGCTGCGAGCCACCAGCAGGCAGGGGGCCCGTCCATGGCACCTGCCATCCATCAGGTGTACTAACCATGGGCCGTGAGGAAGGACTGGCCAGTGGCCCGGGGCTGTGATCACCTCTACCTGTGAACCAGCCAATTACCGTCATCACGGCTGGCCTCGTTATCCAAGCCATCAGCACCTCACCCTCTCATTATTCCCACCACATTCCTCACAACTTACCCGGCCGAGAAGATCCAGGACATCATTCCTCATGTAATATTTATTGAATCATCACCAACTTCAACTGGTAAAATTTTTCTTCGGTATTCTTTCTATTACACGCCCACACACGCACACACACACACACATATACATATATACATATTTATATATATGAGCCCAAAATACCTTTCTCAGTTTTTCTCCAGACGGATCCAGCAAACAGAAATTGGAACCTTTGGTATCCTAAATGGGAATCGTATTTTGAGAATAACCCACCGAAACTGATGCGAATAATCTTAAACATACTCTTGCTTATGAGATGAATAAATCATGCCAACACGGACCCTACATTATGAAATAGATCCTCTATTCTGAAACAGATCCTCTGTTTTGTAATGTCCACACCGGCCACGAGGGGCGCCAAAATGACTATAATTACCACATCGAACTAACGTTACGATCTCCACCAGAGAGGACCTTCATCTGGGCTGCCTCAGGGCACTGAGACAATGTGCACACACACACACACACACACACACACACACACACACATACACACACACACACACACGTCTACACCCATGTATGCTACACCTTCCGGCATTCTATTACCATAACGACGTCTTCGTAATGCAAAGGTAGACAGAAACGTCAATAAGTCAGTCGAGACGTACACAGACATCTTTACCAACCGCCATACATAAATTTCCTTCCCCACCTTGCGTAAGATTCTGTATGTGTTGAGGGCCCATACTTTTTTTCCCAAAGTAATACTTTTGGAATAAGTATCTCGAAAAATGGAAAAGTTTCTGAAGCCTTTTTAAGTGTGTAAAGTCCATGTTTCTCTGTACCACACTGGTCTTGGGGTGAGGATATGTTTGACTGATAATTAGAGGCTTTATGTAACTTTCTTTCATCTCGTGAAAATGGAGTGATCAGTGATGAGTGACAGTAGATTATTTTCGGGGTTTTGTAGTTACGTATATATGTTAGGAAAACAGACAATCGTACAGCACAAGACAGAAGTAATTGGTTGTCTCGCTTGGGGTTAGATGAGTGTTGACCTCCTTCACAGTACGGTGACAAGCCTCACCCCAGGCTCCAAGCATTATCCTACTCCGCAGTATGATGACGACCTCAGCCCCGCCTCCTTTTTAAAGTGATGACTGAGTGAATCCCACGTCCACTCCCGCATCCTGACGATTCGATGATATTTCTAGGACTTAAAGCAGGTAGCAAAGTCACCTGAGACGGATCCTTGTTTTACTGAGCCAATCTTCTATCAACTTGCCACAGAAGTTTCGTTCAACACGAATGGAACATCCAAGATCGACTTAATGAAAAGAACTGTCTATATTAGGTAGTAGGTTGCTGACAACAGCCGCCCAGGGTGGTACTACCGTCCTGACTGAGGAGTGTTAAAGGGGTGCCCAGAACCATCCTACACTCTCCATGTCAGGACTGCTGGTCTTACTTCCTGTCTCACCAAAACGGGACTACCGGGCTAGTCCTGCCATCTTCTTCTTACAATCACCACACACCTAATCATACCTTGCTTATCATTATTACTTTTTTCACATAAGTACTCTTGTCAACTCCTATCGGCTCTAACATTTATAAGCAACATGATGACAGTGTCCGTCCAGTCTGTGGCCCCTAGTCCCCGGTATCATAGGGTGCTAACAATCTCCGGGTTTCAACCTGACTCTACTGCCAATGAGAGGGAGGGCTCTAGCAGTAGTAGTACCGGCCCCTCCCATG
>JAUUDW010000022.1:110829-126390 GCA_032361385.1 Panulirus guttatus
CTCTCTCTCTCTCTCTCTCTCTCTCTCTCTCTCTCTCTCTCTCTCTCTCTCTGTTTATCTCTCTTTCTGCCTAGGTATCGCGAGGGTTAGTGACGGCTACGTAGTGAGCCAGCACTTCAGTGGCTGTCAAGATGCACTCTTTCTCATTTTCAACAGCATGCTGTCAAATGGTGGCCTGCTGCATCATAACTGTATATCAAACACATAAGGTAATCACTAAAAGCAGTAACAGATTATTTATATATATGATGGAGACAAATGTCAAAAAAAGAAAAAATTTTGCAATCTTTCTAGTAAAAGAAAAATCACAGGTTACACATCTGCTGCTCAGTTTCTCTTCATTATGCCACCTTAAGTCTTCCACATTTCAACATCTTGAAGAAAAAAGATGATACACATCATTCTCGCTTATGATGGATCAAATTCCAAAAATTCGTATTCAGTATCAATAAAGGTAATAGGAACTAGATGCTTATCAAAAATAATGTACATGCAGCCTAGAAGCAGTCAGTGCATTACATGGGATAAGAATATAATAACCCTGCAATTTATAATAATGAAGCCAACTTTATGGACATTCTCATCAAATGCAAAGTCTATATTACGAGGAGAACTCATTTCTCAATATCTATAAGAGTTTCATTTCTATCAACCTATCTACGATCACTGGCTAAACTAACTTACTATATCTCTGATGCCATTTCCCTCTGGAAACTCGCTGAAGGGGGTGGCCATGACAAAAGGGTCTCCATAACTAGTGAACTCCAGTGATGTTTCATATTCATGTAGATTAAGTGGGTGAAGCCTCTCAACAAAGCCACTTGCACCTTTTGTGGGAAAAACTTAACGAGAAATGGGACCTTGGGCCTGACCCTGTAGGCTAGCAGAAAGGGCAGAGGCACCTCACTTCTTGAAATAAACATGCTATCCAAACAGGGTGATTTACAGTCCCACAATGTTATTTGTATAAGTTTTTGGCTCTTTTCAGCAGGCTGACTTAGGCAAAACTTTTCAACTCTCCATTAACATAACATCTCCTGAAGGACTACTTAAAATAAGAGAAATACTCATATGTTTTGGAGCATTCTATCTTTTCAAAGCCTTAATGAAATAGCTTAATCTAATCAAGTTTACTAACCTGTGCAGCTTTTTCCTGAGCTCTCCTAAACATATCAAGGTCTCTCTCTGTGACACCAGGAGGCAGAGCATTGCGCTGGATCTTCTCCATAGTAATCTTGTTTTCCACTGTAGACAGGAAGAGCAACACTTCAGCATACACCTCTTCATCTACCTTACTAATTCTCTTACCACAACATCATGATTTTGGAAAATAGTGAAGAAAATCAACTTAATGGTTCTCTGTATACTATCAAAACTGTATTCATTTTCATATCATATTATTACAATGTATGTGGTAATTCTTATTGTTACTGATTACACCTTTTAAATGAAACATATAACATTTACTTTGGCATATCAACTATAGTCACAATACAAGAAAATTTATGGATTAGAAAACAGAAGTTTAGGCATTAGTAATATCTAGAACACAGGTAAATACATAAGTATATTATTCAAGTCCTTAAACATGTAACAACCATAATTTATGTGAGTCACAGAACCCACAGCAGCCTCGTCCCAGTAACTAAGGGAAGCACACCGCCTCTAGCCCCACTATAGTGGACAAAGTTCAGGGGGATGAGAAGCTACCCGGTTATGTACAGGTGGATCGCAAACCTTGATCCCAAATTTTGATGGTTAAGAGACCTTGTTATGTTTATTCTGGTGGTGTCAGATAGTCCGGATTTCCAAATCGAGAAGTTCCTTTCCAGTTTGAGCGGGGACAAGAGCTTCCAGTTTGCCATCCCCCATCTGTTGTTGTCTTTGAGTGCTACTCCCCGCCACATCTCCCCTATAAATTTGCCAATCGATAAGCTAAGCCGGGGCAACTCTCGTGGTAACCGTTGAAGATAACTGCCAACAACAAAACACTACAACCAGAGGAGAGGAAAATCAAAAGCTTCAAAACAAAATAAAACTTTATAAAATACAAGTTTACATGAAGAAATAGAACACATAATATTCTACTCCCTGATACCTAAATACGTAATCTTTAACATGCAAGTTTCGTCATCACATGCTAGTTAAAAACGTTTATCTCATGCACATCTGGTTTTTCTTCCTCATGCATGAAAGCAGTCAAGCAATGGCAGAGATTGAGCCTTTTTGTTTGGACTAATAACTGTTTGGAACTGGAAACATAGCAATATGTTCCTGTCTGAAAAGTTTTAATTGTTAAAAAGATCTTTTGGAGGAAGAGCATCATACAATTGACATAAAATACATATTACTAGTTGTTATAAAAATCAGATCAATACAATACTCATTATCTCCTTTCAAAACTCTTTCCAGGTGATCAAGGCAAACAGGGTAGTACTCAACCATGAGGTAACAATCTCCTTAGCCAAACAGCTCCAACATTATACAGGGAACAGATGCAAGTTAAATAGGTGTGGAAAACTGAAAATAATCATAAAAAGCATAAGTAGAGATGAAAGACAGAAATATGAAAGTACAGAATTTACAGGAAAAGCCAGCCATGCAACAGCATATTAAGTCTGCAGTAAATGCTACATTAGCAGCAGCAGCAGCAGCAGCAGAGAAGCAAAAGCATTATGAGGGTGAGAGTGTGATGCGGGAAGGTGGCAGCACAGCATCACGGTCCACAGAGTGCCTTACCCTGACCCCCAGTGTGGCTGCTGTAGCCCTCGGGCCTCATCTTGCGCCATTTGCGTCCATCCGCTGCCTGAGCCTGGCTGCCACCACCACCCACGTTGGCTGCCAGAGGGTTAGCTGCTCCCAGTGTTGATGGGACAGCACTGGGGCCACCTGGGCCGGTTCCAACACTGGTGCTGGACCACTTATGGGCTGACCACGTTGACCATGCCCCCCCACATTCTCCCACCCCACTTCCCGCACCACTACACTCACCAACACGTCTTGAGCCCTCACCACTATCATTCACTATTGTCCCACCCTCTACACCAGTGTCACATTGTGAAGTTTCCCCATCTCTTGATAACTTGAGAATTTTCTTTAGTCCTTTATACTTTGGTCTTTCCTGTAATGGTCTCTTCCGAGAGTCATATGGTGTATACAAGTGACTAAGACCATCAAACAAGCCCCTGAGGTGTCCTGATGCCAACATGGCACTTGAGGAGTTGGTGGATGAGGAACTTCGCTCCTCGTGAGGAGTGCCACTTCCCGAGTCTACTTCACCCTCACTTAAAGATTCAGATTTTCTGACAGAATTTTTTACTCCTGTACTGATACTGTTAGTACCCTGACTGCAGGGTAAGGATGGGCAGTCCTCACCAACATGCCCAACTGTCCTAGAAATAGCTTCAGGCATATCAGCACCAGACTCATCACTACTACTGGTGTCTGTTGTAGAGTCAGACCCACTGGAGCTAAGCTCACTGCCAAGGTCTGCACGCTTTTTGTGCCCAACGGCATTGTCCCTCGTTGCCCTAGATATGCCGATACCCGCATTACCATGAGATTCCACCCGTATTTCACTCTTAGCTGCTCTAATTTTGCCCTTCTCCCCAAAACTTCTTTTGAAAAACTTAGCCTTCTCTTTGGATAACTTGTCACTAAGAAGTTTCTTGGGAGGGCCAAGTTGGCCATGCGTACCCTCACTGTCATCTGAGTCGCTGGCTGCCTCCTTGTGCTGGTCACTTTCACTCCTTTTCCGCCAACGTGATGCTGACCTGAAATGCAAAGAGCACTGACTTAATTTTTCTTAAGTGTCAAATGAATATATGCACAGCACCTACAGAAAATCAATGCATCAATAATTCTTTCTCCCCTATTATCTTTCACACCATCTACCAAAACTTACTGGCTCTAAGGTCAAATACCAGCAAGTAAAAGGTGTTACAGCAAGAACTGTCATTCCTCCGTTAGGTAACACATAAAGTGTAAAAGTTATCTTAAACTTATGCAATAAATTTGGCTTTACTAGGCTAATTTAACATAATGATGTAAACAAAAACCATATGTACATGACAATACTTATAGAGTTGAGTAATATTCAAGGAATACACAAACATAGCTACTAAACATAGCTGCCAGACAATCTCAGCTACAGGTTAAGAGCTAGCTACAGCATGTACTAGATGATATTACAGCCTTTCAGGATATAGAAGGTGAGTATGTATTAAGGCCTTGTATAGCAAAGAGCCCTACATAACCAATGACAGCCTCCTAGGTAAAGCAGAGGAGACTGTGAGGGAACATGTATCGAACAACTGTGTGAATAACAGAGTTTAACTAGCTGCCATTTCCTGAGCTGAAAAGTATAATTGTGGGAGGCTTTAATTATCAAAACTCGATTCCCAGAATACCTAACATAGTACCACTGGTAGCAGCTTTCTTTGTGTGGCTGCATGAGAGAGCACGGAAGCTTTGCATGTCAATCCTACTTTGTGAATACCACACACAATCCCGATGGCAACCTTACCTGATACTCAAAACATTAGTGTTTATCAATACAGTACACTAACTTCTAGGTATAAGACATATGTGACTAGTCAGTTCATAATTCCTCTTCCACCATTACTTCAAAATTCATAACTCTTTGAAGGATATCTTGCTGAGAGGCAAGTACTAGATCTTTAACTATCTCTCTTTTTATATCTCTGACACCTGTTTCCTTTGGGAACTCCCTTGAGGGGGTGGCCATGGCAAAAGAGTCTCCATAACTGGTGAACTTCAGTACTGCTTCTTAGCCTTTAGTGCCTCAACCTTAACTGGCCTAGGCCACTGGCAGAGAGCAACTCTAGCAAAGTGTTTTCAAAGGCTCCTACCTAATGCTCCTAGCTAATGTTCCTACCTACTACTTCTATCTAATGCTCCTGTCTAATGTTCCTACTGTCTATTGCTCCTACCATTTTGCCAAAAGGCAGGGCTAGTGCATAGCTCTCAATGCAGAAAAATCTAGAGTTAGGAAGAATAAGCCGTATGAGTTAAGTGTTGTCAAGTGTTGTGTGTGATAAGGAGAGATTGTATGTTTGTAGACAGAATACCAGCAGTCCACATATAGGTGAGGCAGAAAGAAAAGACAGCTATCTGGGTCAAAGGAGTGCAACTTGACAACCACTGAAGAGCTGGCTCACTATGCAGCCATCACTGACCCTTCGATACTCAGGTGGGTAGTACCGGTAATATACCTTCCTAGACAGTGGCTGCCTACCAACTATTACCTTCTGGTAGTAGCAGTAGGTAGGAGAAGGTCCCTGTTACTCTTGAGAATACATCTTTTTTAATGAATTTGAAACTGAGGTCTCCACAATACAACAACTCATGTCTATAAAGCTTTCAGTCTAGCAAAACCACACCTCTGCAATGTGACTTCACCAAACTGAATAGCTGCTGAATCTCAGTGAACTAATATCTGCCAGCTTCTTAAGAGCCTGCATTCAGCCCTGAATGTGATAAGGAACATTACTGATACTAATCACGGAATCACTACAACTGGTGAAAGAAACTATTCCTAAAGAGTTTAAAAAAAAGTTTTTGTGAAATGTATTAAAACTCCTATTTACCAAACAGTCTGGAGTTTACAAAACTTGTACAGTAAACCCTTAAAATACCAAACCATTTGGGAATAACCTATTTAGTTCAAAATCCTCCAAAAACATTCTAAAAAATAAACAATTAACCCCTTCAGGGTGAATGATAAACACATATTACAATACCTAAAAATCAGCATTTTTACTGATGGCAGAGAAAAATGCCCTTCTACTATATTTTTTCTTACCTGAAATTAACTTTTTGTCACATGTGGATGCTGCGGAAAGCACTGAGACTTATTGGAATTAATTAACAAATTAACAGATTACTATAGTTCACACATTCTAATATCAATTAATCTTAATATCTACATATCTATTGACTCAGCCTACTAATCTTTTTTCTAGAACTACAATGTTCTTTAGTGTGTTATTTTAAGGGTTTACTGTATAAACGAAACTGCAGTTAATTAAGTTACTCTGGGAAAAAGCATAAAAATAACTTGTCCCCTTAATACATAGAGGGACTAATGATGCAACATCATTATTAGGCATGAGGGGTACAGCCCACTAATGACAATAACCACTGTGCAGTGAAACTGGAGTCACCTACAACAAATCTGAGATTTAAAAGTGATACATTTTGTTGTCAAGTTCTCCATATAGCTGAATGGAGAATCTGGTTTTGAACAGAAGACTACTTACCTTGAGCGCGAACTAGACGAAGAGGTGCTATATTTTCTACTTCTAACAGTTGCTTCTTGAAGGCTTTTTCGTGATCTCCCTCTTCCTTTTCTACTTGCAGCAGAATTGTTATTAGCGGCTGTACCCCCCTCTCCATGTGCACTACCCGTGGGGGATGCCGTATTACTATGATTATTGTTATTAGTGCCTCGCGGCCCTTTGGTACAGTGGGAGCAGCACCAGCTCGGGGAGGTTGGTCTCTGCTCCAAAGGAGGTGAAACACAGCTCATGTGATAGCCATCATCACATGAGCTGCATAATACAAGGCTGCCCAGTATCTGCAATAAATTAAAATACTATCAAGCTGGAACACTGACAGCAATCTAAACTTTCTCTTTTTTTAAATTAGAATGTTGAGTTCAATTTGTATGAATGGACAATACCTTTTTGTGGTTACCATATCATCTTTTGTGAACAGCACTGAAAAGACTTTAATGTATCTTTTTATGACAGTAGTGTTGTGGTGAGACAGGGTGCATATGGGAGGAACAAGAGAAGAGATTCAGCTGAATACATACACATAATGTAGTTTTTGACATATCAGTCCAAGTATCACTACAGAATTACACAGACTAAACTATGAAATTATGGCAGAAAGATCTAAAATGAGGTAAGAGACATGAAAGTGAAGAATGGTCTTACTGCATGACTGCTTAATTATCATAAAATGCAGAGACTGTGGAAGCTTCTAAAGAAATTGTAGAAAGAAAATGTAGGAGAAAGCGTAATGGAGGGTGCAATAAATAATTAGATGTTTAAAAGATCTCGATAAAAATCAGGTACATCAAGATCTTTTGTGTAAGACATAATCATCTTTGGATAAGGAATATAAGTGAGCATAAAAATGGGAAAAATGTTGGGACACATTGTACATGTAGCATGAAATACACAGGATGAGCAAAACAAAAATTACAGTGGGAAGAAATGCATTAGTATACGGAGGTTTAATGTGGATTTGAAGAGGATACAACAAACCAGTTAAAATATTTCATGAAGTTACAGAAAAGTAAATGAATTCTAGTTAATTCAAAATTTCATACAAAGCAATGAATGTAGTGTTAATAGAAAAGACTGTAGTATGGAGGAAGAAAAAAAGATATGCAATGAAAGTGACAAAAGAGATGAAGGTAAGTAATGGTACCTGAGACTGAGGAAATGAATAGACAGATACTAAAAGAGAACAGTCAGGTAAAACACACCTTTTTAATAATAATACAGAAGTCTGAAATGAACAGAATGTGCAAAGAGAATGGATGGATGCCAAAAGTTTATGTGTAAAAAGGAAAAGGTGCTAAGAATATAGGCAAAATTCATAAGAAGATGAACAAACTGAACATATAATACAAAGACTACATCTATGAAAGTAAGGGTTAAGTAAAAATGATTTGGGAGGAATGGTTGTGTGATTCGTATACTTTTTGCTCAAGTGGAAGAAGTATTACGTATAAAAAAAAGTCTATTCCTTCCAGCATTTCCCACCTATGTGACTTAGCATCAGGATTATATAACAACCTTCAAGGGCAAACTCTTGCTCAGTTCCTTCTCTTCCTATTCTTAGGAAATGATGATAGAGGAGGGGAGACTAATCCATGATTTACCATGATAATTTCTTATGCCCTGGTTCAACCCAATGACAGCACATTGCCCCAATATAACAAAATGATTCAATTCAATCCATCCCATGCATACTTCTCACCCTCTTGACTATTCTGACCCCAATACCCCTTAAATCTTCCCTGTGGTTTCCCAATGAAATCACCATCAGATGAACCACAGATAAACAACTATCTAATGACAGTGGCAGTAGAAAGAAAAAGTATTATTCATCAAACAAGATGTGCAGCAAGCCCTATGTGCTAGTCCTACCTTTTAGCAAAATCTTGTCACAAACATTCATAGGTAGGTAGTCCCCCTTCCTCCCTCCACTTTTGATATGTAAACCTTCCTAAACAGGTTTTCTCTGCTCATCCTATCTCTGTGTCCAAACTATTTCAACACACCCTGGTCATCTCTCTTGATAAAAATCATAACAACAACAATGATAATAATAATCTTAATAAAAATATATTTTCATACACCATTTCTTCTCTCACTACACTGAGAGAGCATCAAGAAAAATCTGAAGTATGGCCTTATTTGTATACATCCAAACTTTAGCAGTCATGTACAATACACATGAAACTAAAGCCTACCATCCACTGTCAGATATCATATGATAAAACTTGGTTTACCTTGACTACTTCATTTGTCCTGGTTCAACCCAAAGATGGCACATTCCCCCATATTACCACACAGATCCATTTCATTCATCTCATGCACACCTCTCTCACTCCCCTGAAAGTTCAACCCGAAAGACTCTCATTCTGTCCTTTTATTTCCTTCTTGGTCTCCCCCTCCCTCTTCCTTCCTCTACTTCTGATATATAGATCCTGTTAATGCTTCTTTGCTCATCATCATCTCTATCTGAAATAGTTCTGCATATACTAGTTGGCTCTGTCATGCTACACTTACCACCACACTTCCTCTACTTCTGATATGTTAATCCTCTTAATGCTTCTTTGCTTATCATAATCTCTCTCTGAAACAGTTCTATATATCCTAGTTGGCTCTGTCATGCTACACTTACTACCACATATCACTCATATACTGCCAGTAATCCCACAATCAACCCTCCTCACACTACACAGTCCTCTGAAATTTCATTTCCAAAATGTCTACCCTCCTTACACTACATACCGTCCTATGGCATTTTATTTCCAGAATGTCTACCATCTTTAATTCTTTTACATGCAGATCCCAACATTCATACCAAATAGTAATGTTAGGACTACAGTACCTTCAAACATACCCAGATCTGCCTTGACAGACACCGACCTTGCTTGTTCTCACACTCCTCTCTTTATTCCACTCAAATGTTCTCATGTAGTTAGGAAAATCGCCCATCACAAAACATCTTTATACTTTTCATACACAATTGCTTCTACCACCTTGTTAACGTGGTAGAAGCCTCATTTGCACACACCCACTCTCTAGCTGTAATGCACAACATAATGAAAACACACTCTGCCATCCACTGACACAATCTACAAAGTTTATCTTAACTGCTTCGTATGTCCCGGTTCAGCCCACTGACAGCACATCATCTCCAAGTAATACATCAATACAATCAATTCTACAGTACTATAACAATAACACCACAACTACAACTAATACTAATAATAACAATAATGATAATAATAACAGTAATACACTATCATAATAATACTTATATTGTAACAGCAACAACAACAGCCAGCACTATTCAAAGTACTGGTCTTACCTCAGACCCAGTTTTCCGACACACAATGCACGGTTTACAGTCCTCGCACTGCCAGCCTTGTTTTTGTAATCTAACGGATGCAGAGGGATCCAGGCGTAAACACTTGGGGTGCACTGAAGTACCACAGGACCCACAGTGCATAAACCCTCCATTAACACTCTTTTCAGTCCCCAGGCACTCACAGCATATTGGCATGGTGGTGTTCTGATGAATAAATAATCACAACAGTTACATTCTCTCTCTTCCATAAGCAAATTCACAGATCCACTTACAAAACCTTCATTGATATATATATAAAGAAAAAGTCTCACAAATGTGCAACAATCTTTATAATACCTTCCTTTTATTGTAATAAAACTCATTATTCTTCATATTTATGCCAAGTTCGTTAAAATATATTTTCAGAATAACTATATTTATCAGTAACTATTTTCAAACCTTTTTATGTACAACTGTTTCTCCTCCATCAGTGAAGTAGCATCAAGGACAGACAAACAGCAGCCTCATTTGCACACATCTACTCTCTAGTTCTCATGTATAATACAGCAAAACTAAAGCCTGCAATCCAATGCTAAGCTCCAACAGACTAATCCAGGGTCTACAGTGACTGATTCACTTGCCCTGGTTTAGCCCATTGACAACACTTTGCACCATAAGTAACCCATGAATCCAATTTTTTATTCTATTCCGTGCATGGCTCTCATCCTCCTGAATGTTCAGAATCCAGTATCCCAATGCTTTTCTCACTCAAACTTTGCATCTCCTTGGTCTCCTCCTTCTTCCCTTCCCTTCTGACATGCAGTTCCTCTGCTCAGTCTTTCCTCACATTCATTCGTCAGCTTTCTCTATCACACAGCACTTACAACCACATCTTTCTCTTACACTAACATTCCTTACATGATCAAGCTATCTCACACCACAGATTGTCCCACAGCATTTTATTTGCAACAAATTAACCCTCTTCCTTTCTTTTGCACTCACAGCTCAAGATTCATATGTGTTTAACAATGCTGGGACTACTTCATCTTCAAACATACCTATCTTTGTCATAAAAGATACTGACCCTTCCTTCCACACATTCCTAAATGTATCTAGGACCTTAACCCCTTCTCCCATCCTACTAATGATTATCTCTTAAGTGAAGAGCTCAGTTATTCTACAAATTTCTCTACAAAGCACAAGAAGCATAGCAACAGTGCTAACTATATAACACATAGATCATGTTAAACAATATGAATTAGGTGTGGATGCAGTTTCACTTTTACACTGTCTCACAGCTTTGATCTACCTTTATCTGTTATTCCATTTTCTAGTTTGGGGAAGGGTGTGAGAATGGGAATCTGAGATGAAAGCCAGTAATAAAGATGTATTACAGATGATCCTTTATAAAGTCACATGATATCAAAGTCCCACCCATTCTTTTCATGAAATAATATAAAAGAGTCTGAAAAACACTTCTAAGCCATTCACACAGTTTTCATGCATGCTGAGAAAATAACTGTTGGTACTTTGGTTCTTTGTTCAAAGCATTCAAATGTATTTGATCTTTCACATCACATCAACAACAAGACATTAATATCAGGCAGCTCTTTCTTGAAGCCTTTAAATTCAATCTCTCAACATGAGATATTGAAATTATATGGCATCCTGATCATACAGATCTTTCATGCTGCCTGTCGAGTCCATCCTATCCTTCAACACAAGTCTACAGAAAATGTGTTACAGGTATTCTACTCATATAGCTCTTTCAAGCTGCCTTTTACAGTAATAATATCCCTAACATGAGATGTTGAAATCAATAAATGGCATCTTAGTCAACACACTATTCATATTAAATCTTCAGTCTGACAGTTAAACTTTGACATAAAATGGTTCTAAATCCGCTTACACTTAATTATGCCTTTTATATTTCTAAACCAACCTATGCCAGCATGACCAAAAGACAGTATACCATTGGGGTGGGAGTGAAACCTAAAAGTCAGTTATGTACACAAGGACAGATAGCTGAAGACTGGTTCATAATGAAGTTATTAGCTGAAAGGGAGTAAGAATGTCCTGAGTTTCTAATCCTGAGGCTGACACACAATAATAGCATTCAAAGTACAAAGGAGCAAGGGGAAATAAACAAATCAAAATTCAGAAACGCTTCATGACTAAATGAAATGGACTTGAACCCATGAAATACTATGAGACTTAAAGAGCCTAGACTATATCGTTTAGAGAGACACAGAGAAAGATATATGGTAACATATGCCTAGCAACAAACAGAACAAATAAAGACGAACACATTAAACCAAAAAGCAACTCAGTAAAGTAGATAAAAAATCATTAAATCAAAAGTAATACCTGGAAATATTGTAAAAGGATCCAAAGTATATAAATGCCCAGCAAGGACACTAGAATGCTTACTTAATGCAATACCAGGAGAATGAAGAAATGTACATGAGTGACTATAGAAACATACAAAAGAATTAACTCAGATGACTTCTAAATGGATGACTTTGACAGTGGAGTAGCTGCTGAGGAAAACAGCATTATACATCAAGCAAAATAAATGGTGAGTGGAGTGATGGTAGAAGGAAACAACACCCAACAAACTAGTTGTCTGGCGAATGCTATGAACTAGCCCTGCCATTATGGCAAATATTTCCATAAGTACTTATTGGTAGGTATCGAAGTACACTCTAATACATACTTTTATCTCTTGTGCTGAACATACTTCTTTTCTCAAACAGGAAAGCTGCAGAACTACCTTCCATCTTTCACCTTTCCCTCTTCCTACAACCTTTCTACCTTTGAGAGATCTGTCATCACACACCTGAGGAGCTATAATTAATCTCATGTTCTTTCTTGTATCAGTACTTTATTTTCCTCTTCCAGTATGGCCATGGTTAAGGCACACTTCCGTCCGTAGCATGTCAGCTCATGGGGGGGGATGCCAACACAACCCATATTGTGACTAAAAAGTTATCAGAACCCAAAGGAGAGCGGCAACATATGAAGCTAAGCCAGCCAAGGTTGGCCCCACATGATTCACTGAAAATCTGTGGCTGACTGCCTCCCCACTCCCCATGGCATCCACACATGTGATGATACTTCACTTCATGTACTACACTGTCAGGGAACACTCCTTGAACAAAAGTATACCTGATGCAGTCAACAAATCAAGTGGCAAAATGAGAACAACAACTTGGCATTTAAACTGTTGACAGTTTATAGGCTCTGCAAGAGAAAATTTTCTGTATGGTACCTGAATATGCATTCCTATATTCTCAAAGCTTGTTGCACTGGACAAGATGAAGTTGCTAACAAGCTCCCGTCAAGACAAGGAATGAACAACTTTGGCATAAAAACCACATCCCACAGAAAATGTGAAAATAAACAAGTTTATGCAGCATGAAATTATCCATAAAAACTGCTGAGCCCAATTATGGTCGCAGGAGAGCTGCTGGCAATGATGGTATGAGATGCAATGTAAGCCACTGCCTATCTTAAGACCTAGTCATTAAGAGCCACCATTAAATCAAATGCTCAGTTTGCCCTGAGTCATGTAATGGAACCAACAGTGACTTGGCAAAGCATGAATCTTAAATAAAAATAAAAATAATATAAATAGTTTATTGACCAAACTGTACCCAAAAGTTGAATAAATATGCATCTCTGAAATCTATTCATTCCACAGTTCTCATTGCAGAATTTCAAGGAAATACTCTGAACGTAAGTACTACGTTACATGTGGATGGAAACACATCCAGTAGCATCTGCATCAAGAGACCGTGCACCAGTGGGATGAATGCCTTGCTTCACTTATGAAGACATCATCAACAACCATAGGCAAATGAAGGTATTGCACAAAACAATGTCCTGTATGAATACTTAAAGACAACTTAATGTCAATTATTCTAAAGATGAGTTTAATCCATTATTTCTAAAGATGAGTTTTTAAGCAAGTCACTCTAAGATGAATTTACGCTAGTCATTCTAAAGATGAAATTATACCAGTCATTCTGAAGACGAGTTAAGACAGGCATTCAGTAGGAGTAGGATCACTAAATGGGTGGCATGGATGGATCTACATATAGGTCTCATGATCTGAAAGTCAAGTAAAAGAAAGTGCCTGTACTGAGTTGACATTTGTTCCACTGATATGGCTTCTGTAGCTACTTCCAAGATTGCCACATGCCAGTTGGGGTATCATGGTAAGCTCAATGGTTTCGTAAGGTACCCAAGGATATTCTACAGCTTATTCACTTCCATAGGTTTCATCTCATTCACTTCCTGCCTTTTATTATCTATATTTGCTCCCATATTTACAAAATTAGTTCCTGTCTACACCTTTTTCTCATATCCATTAACATACATATCAAGGTTACCACATGGCCTGCTGATGTTAAGAGCAATGATAACAAAGGAGCCATCAGGTCAGCTGACACTAACATGAATGTCAACAATGTCAACAATCTCATCATGTGTACAGTAACAGTGAGGTCACCAATTGGGTGAGTAACATCAGCAACACTGTCTACAAGATCATTAAGAAGATATCTGACACTATATCAGTATGGAGAATGAAAGATGGGTGAACGAAAGTTTAGATGGAAGTGCAGTGAATTTAAATATGCAGTCATGTGTGAATGAGGTGTTTATAATATCTAGAGAAAGACTGTTGAAGGTTGCAGAATTAGTAGTTAGATACAAGGTCATGAGATACACGAATAAATAGGGAACATCATAATGGGTGAATGAGATTAAAAATGCTGTGGAGATGAAAAACGCATGTGGTAAATTGCCCGAAGAAATGAACAAGTGAAAGTTCAGCAAAGGAAGAGGGAAGAATAAAAGGTGTAAACGAAATGTTAAAAACCTGACAGAGGGAAGCAAAGAATAGGCAGATGAGGAATTTGGAAGAAAGATGAGTCCAAAGTTTTGGGGAAATAAGAAACTTTACTGGAAGGAGGTGGAAAAGGAAATAGATAGAAGTAAGGGTGGAAATGTTAATGAAAGAAGTAAGGAAGGGGAGTTGTTGAATCAAATGGAGGAGGTGAACAGAACAAGGAAAGAGTATTCTGAGGAAATGATGAATGTGGGAGAAGGTGGGGCAGCAGTTGTATAGAAAGGCATGGAGGATGGAAGCAAAAAGATACAAGTGCAGGGGCCTATAGTAAGAAGGAAGTAAAAAGGGTGATAATGAGGTTGAAGATAATAAAGACACCTGAAGTGGATTGGATTACCGCTGATATGTTCAGTATAAAGGAAAAAGCGTGATAAGAAGTGTATCCATTTGTTATATAATTTGGCATGCAAGCAGAAGGCTGTGCCACAGGATTATGTGAAAGCTATTATAGTTCCTTTATTCAAAGGAAAGGGTGTTAAAGATGTATGTAGCAATCATACAGGAATAAATCTGTTAGGTATACCAGGAAAAGTGTATGCAAGAGTGTTGATTGATAGGGTGATGGAAGTGGCTGAATGCAGAAATAGTGAGGAGCAAGGGGGTTTTAGGAAAGGCCGGGGATGTGTGGATCAGATTTTTGTGGTGAAAAAGACTGTGAAAAAGTATCTAGCAAAAGGTAAGAAGCTGTATGCAATTTCTAAGGATCTGGAGAAAGTGTATGCCAAAGTTGAGTGGGATATGTTACGGATATATGGGATAGGTGGACAACTGTTGGATGGTGTGAAAGCCATCTAATAAGGAGCAAATATAAGTGTACAAGTGTACGGATAGTTAAGTGAAAATTTCGGTAATTATGTGGATGTGAGCCATAAATGTGTGATGTCACCAAGACTTTTTAACATGTGTCTGGATGGCGGAAACGAGACATAAAAGCAAATCTAGGGAAAGTGGTGAGGTTTGGTGGCTACTGATAAGCATGTGAGCGAAAAGTTTTTTTTTTTTTTTTTTTTTTTTTTTTGTTGTTGGCT
>JAUUDW010000022.1:137698-148425 GCA_032361385.1 Panulirus guttatus
ACTGTATATATGTCCCATGTCTCAACTCCTCTAGCCTTAACCAGGTACCCATCAACCAGCCTTAAGAGGAAGATGAACGTCTAAGTTGGGTGTGGGCCAACTGTTGCGCCCGAGATCTGAAGCCATGTGGGCTCAATCCCTGACGGACCGTACTACCTCACGGTCAGTAACGCTAACCACTACATCACGGAGGCCCGTGTGTGAGTGTGTGTGTGAAATTCTCAACGAGGTTGTATCATCGTCAGTGAAGGGAACGGCGGGGCGTAGTCTCGACTTTTGCTCCAAAGATCCATCTTTGAAAAGAAAGAAAATCATAGCCAGGTGCACCTCCCTGGCATCCCCTTAGTCTGCATACAGTGGTGCCTGTTACGTCACGTGCTGAGGAAAGTGTCGTCAGCCAGTAACACCACGTACTCTGGGAAGCGTCACCTCAGCCGGTGACATCACGTGTTGATGGAAGCGTCACTTCAGCCGGTTACATCACCTCTTAGGAGAAGCGTCGCCTCAGCCAGTGACATCACGTGCTGAGGGAAGTGACACCTGAGCCAGTGACATCAGGTGCTGAGGGCAGTGTCCTGGGCCGGGGCGAGCCTGATGCCAGGGGAGTGAGCCGGCCCGTCATGCGCCGCTCGCCGCTCGTGTCCTCCTCAAGGCCAGGATTAAAATACATCTGTTGCGTCGTGTTAGCCGAGCGACCCGCGACCCTGGTCGTCAGGCTCAGCAGGTACGACTTGACTCGTGGCGTCAAGTTCAGCAGGTACGACCTAGCTCGTGGTGTCAGGGTCAGCAGGTACTACCAGTCTCTTGGCGTTAGGGTCAGCAGATAAGACCAGCTTCGTGGCGTCAGGGTCAGCAGGTACGACCAGTCTTGTGGCGTCAGGGTCAGTAGGTACGACCAGTTTCGTGGCGTCAGGGTCAGCAGGTACGACTTGGTACGTGAAGGAAATGTTTTGGTGGGAGTGACGGGGGGCGGGAGTCGCACGGCAGATAAGTGTCGTTGCTGCGGCCGCACTCCCTACCAGGCGTCTTAGTACTTTTAACTCGAACTGTTTCAAAATGACTTGTGTTATTCCTGAGTTTTCTCGTAATAATAATTCTTTATGTATAATACTGCAAGGCTGCCTCACCTTAGAGATAATTGATGGAGAGGTGAGGCGATTCCCAATGATAAGGTGATAATGGTGTTGGCATCAGCAGGCGGTCTGGTATCAGAGTTCTCGTCCCTTCACCACAGTGCTGAGTGCTGAGTGCTTCCGCATGTACTGCCTGGCCAGCACTTCGAAGATCAGCTGTCCCTGTGGCGCAGTGGAAAGCGCGTTGGACTTCTAATCCAAAGGTCCCGGGTTCGACCCCCGGCAGGGATGAGGCGATGAGACCATGGTTTTCCTTACATGATAGTACAGCTGAGTACTGGACGTGTTCCGCCCTCTAACTCGTCTACCCTCAACTTACGCTTAAGGGAGTGTCCGAAATAGGTTAAAGAAGGAGTAGTAGTGTTGGTAGTGTATGAAGTGGTCGATAGCGGGCGTGGAGCGGAGGGTAGCGAGCGACGGCAGGCTGCACTGTAGCGAGAAGCGCTACCTTCATACGCTTCTCCACCCTTCAACCACCCACGCCCACCACACGTGCCACGGCGCCCTACTCTAGTCACGTGAGGCACTTCTACACCTAACTCTAAGGCTCTTGCTCTTGACATGTGAAACGTTAAAACTGACGCCTTTATATGCGGCCATAGCTAATGCACTCTGGTTCATGAACCGCGATGAATCTGATGAACCACACATGTTCAGCGTGCAAGCTTGCCAACCCGAGGAACAATTCGATGAAGTGATTGATAAGCTGACGATACAATGAACTCGGGAATCCCGGGTGAACAGAAATGATTAGCGTTGAAGCAGGCTATTTCCTAAGGACTTCGCCCGTTGAATATGGGAGAAATGAGCTTTCCCTCACATACGGTTGCCCTTCAGTACTCACTGGCAGACATGAGCTTTCTTCCATGAGAGGCGCAGAAGTTCTACCGTGGGATAAACTAACTTCTGGCAGGGAAAGTAGCTTAAGGAAGCTTTATGGTGGGGTAGGTGAGCGTCATTTTTTTTCAGATCATCAGTATTAGTAAAGAAAATCCACTTTAATCATATCGCCTGTACATCATGATAAATGGGAAGAATGCACGAAAATACTCTACGACAGAAGAAAAAACTGGACGAAGATAACAAAGCGTTACCCCTGTTAACGGTGTGGAGTGGCTGTAACGAGCTTCACCAAGCAGAAGTAACGTCGAGGTAACATTCATTTACAGGAGCGCCTCCTCAGTGATGTATGGGCGGTGCATGGGCGCCCATGACCTGTCCAAAACCGCGAAAACCCATGTTTCAAACTGTTCTCATAGAGACGGTGCAACACAGGATCGCGTGTTGTACCTAAGAGGAAGAACTCTGACTGAGAATTACTTGTGATTACTAACTAACCTGTACAGACGACGACCTGTTACGGAATTAGCCCGGCAGACAAGTGTGTACAGTACTGTGGGCACACCAAACTGAACTGCTGCAACAGCCGTTGATCCATACAGTCATATAATATCTTATGATAAAACTATATGATTTAGTTACCAGATTTAAGACTGTTAACATATGCTAGGAAAATATGCAAATGATCTCTAAAATTCTATCATACGTTAATAGTAAATTGTATATTTGTTACATCCTGTAATAAAAATAAAACAAATAATGGCTGGACAAGAACACAATGCATCTCATGATATTGGCCAACTGTTTTAAGTTTGTTTTTTTACCAGTGTCTTGTTGGTGTGTGGTAGGCCAAAGGACAACCTCACTCTGGAGCTGCCAACCGACCTTCCTCTGCTCTAGTTAATCATGATGACGTTTTACACTTACGATGATATGAACAGCGTTTGAGGTTGTAAGCGATATCCAGTTGACTATAATAATCAAGTGATATAGAATCCCCACCGCGAGATCGGTAATGTTGTTCTAATTATATGCCAGGGTGTGGCCTTGGTAAAAATAGTCTGAGCGCGTGGAGTGGTGAATGGTCGGTCGGTAGGTTCGCCCCATATGTTGTCAGCCACACCAGCCCCGCCAAAATCTTCCCAGATAATTTCCATTAAACAAAAACGGAAAGACAGTTAAAGTCAAAACATCATTGTCAGTAATTGTGAATATGTTAACAGAATGTGTGTTGTGTACGTCCGGGTACATTATCAAACAAATGCTTCTACGTAAATCCGGATATGAATTCCTTAATCGTTGGAGATGTCGAGATATAAATTTGAAGCTCGACAGATGAGTTTGATGATTCCGTAAAGAGCAAGTCTGGTGTACAGCGACCGAGAGTTTTTATCATGCTTACGGTAAATAAACTTAACGAATGTTCACACACAAGACTCTGATATTTTGTAAACAAAACAAAAGTTTTCAGTGTATTTCCCCCCATTATCAAGGAAAGAAAACTTTATATTTTACTAGATACATTAGCTTTAGACACAAGAATACGTTTAAAAGCTGCTAAAGGGGCAAATAACAAAATCAAATATATCTAGTTGTAATACCTAACTTGATGACGTGGGACAGCATCTGTGTCGTGGGAGCAGCGTCCCTGAACGGGCCACGAGAGGTCTTCCATAAAGATTTTTGCTCGCGTATTAGAAAACGAAGTTGGGCGGGCGAGGCGGCGGCCAGCCTCGTACATCAGGAAATACGTAGTTACCGGTCTCAAGGGAATAGCATCTACATTTATTAGTAAAATGATGAATAAGGACAGAGTTATAATAAACACATTGTAAGTGTCAATATCTGAATGTGCAGTGCACTGAGTGATTTTTGTATTAATATAAATACGACTTTTTTCGTGGAAACGCTAACGTTGTAAGAATTGTGTTGTTGGTAAGGATGGAGGGAAGACTGACTTCGGACTTAAGACGAAATTCTTCCAAAAGACGGGGCTGGTGCCTGACGCTCACAACAGGTTAATCTTCGAGTTGTGTGAGCTATGTGTGAAATAGCGTGTATGTTTGCGTGCTGGCAACCCACGTGCACGTGAGGCATAATGAAAAAAAAACAACCTGGGCTAAGGAGTAGAACGTAACAGCTACCCGTTGTGCTGGCTCGCTGCGCCGGCGGCACTAACTCTTCCGATACCCAGGCGGGTGGTACCTACCACCTACCAGGGTAAGAGAAGTTTTTACGATCATCCAAAGTGGAATTAACTAGTGCTCAAAACACAATGTTACAACAAGACAACTTTCAAGACAGAACAAGGCTTGCAACACAAAGTGCCCGTAGCACTCACTATCTTTAATACAACATTACCCTTAACACCATTAACTGTCCTGAACAAAACACACTTCCCGTAACAATACACTCTGCCCATAACACTACACATTGTCCTTAACAAGTCATACTGCCCTTAACCTTACACTTTGCCCGTAACGCTACACTCTGCCCTTACCACAAAGCACTTCCCTCAACTCCACACACTGCCCTTTGCACTACATAATCCCCTTAACACAACATACTGTTCGTAACACAACATACCACCCTTAACACTACTCACTCCCTTAAGACAACACACTACTTTTAATACGTCCTTAACACAAGATACTGCCTTGAAGATGACTCACTGCCCTTAAGACAACATACTGTCCCTAACACAACACAATGGCCTTGGCGCAACACGCTGCCCTTAACACTACACATTGTCCTTAAAACAACATACTCACTGCCCTTAACAATACATACTGCTGTTAGCAAAGCACACTACCCTTAACACAACACACTGCCCTTAACATTGCACACTGCCCTTAACACAACACACTATCCGTAACACATCATACTGCCCTTATCACAACACACTGCCCTTAACACTACACACTGCCCTTAACACAGCACACTGCCCTTAGTACAGCAAACTGTCCGTAAAAGAACACATTCACTGTCCTTAACACAACACACATCCCTAAGACAATAAACTACCTTTAAACCATCACACGTACAATGACAACGCTCTATCCAGTACATAACCGCAACACAAAAGTTTCATCAACACAGATCTCAACACAATACACATAGGGTCCTTAACACAACACAGCTCTCAACATTAACTCTCAGCACAATATACAGCTCTCAATACATTGATATACAAATCACTACACTATTCAAAATAATGCACTTACCATATTTAATATCAAGGTCAGCACAACAAAACTACAAAATTGTGCTGTGTTTACCTTTGTTTAGAGCTGTAATGTGCTGAGAACTTTCAATATTTCTCAGCACAGAACACAAGCCAACGCTATCAAGACAACCTTCAACACAGCACAACTTCCAATAAATATATAAATCTCAGCCGAAGGTTGAATGGCTGGTTAATTAGCTGGGCTTTTGGCCTATCAACTACCGGGTTCACTAAAGCCGTCAACGTTAAGTTGTAACTACAAATCGAAAAACATTTCACAATTTTTTTAGGTGTTCAAGAGCGGAAGAGAACTTTTTATGTTTGTACAAATATAGAAAGAAGCTAGAGCCTTGAGCCCATCTCCATATAATGCCTTATACTCGCCTGTATTTGTTTAATTGAAGTTTGTCGATTGGCTGTAATGCCATGCCCTGGCCATAGCCTGTGGTCAGGCAGATAAAGAACTGAAAAATCCTCAAGAAATACACAGCTTGCAATACAGCACAAGTTTTAAAACAACATAGTTCCTAGCGACGGTATCAACGCAACTCTACACGACTCAACAAAAAGTCCTTCATAAAGTGCCGAGCTGAATCACAATATAACGTAGAACATAGCACGCCTCTCAAACCAGCAGTCAACACCAACCTTAAGGAAACAAACTGGGAATATATCTACCTTAACCTGTACTGATATCCACCAGTGTATATTATGACTACTACTCAGTAATCAGGATAAGTTTATAACATTACCTTCACTAATACAGACGATATTTCCAAAGTATTTCTATTATATTACTGAAGCTTTCAATTTCTTCCTAAGCACTGTGTTATGGAGTTTCAAGTACCTTCCGAACAAAGGTAAAAATAACCTCGTCAAAAACGCATCTGTCAAAATGTACCACAAATGATCGTTTTCTGTCGTGCAGAGTTCGTCAACCACCATTTTCCTTTTTTTATTTGTTACACAAGCATCCTTTGCAACTAACTTCCCAGGCAATGTCGTAGGCTGTTTTAATGATACCAGCAACAACAAACGGGTGGTGGCAATGGCAGTCAGTGCAAGAGGAAATTCAACAACAGCAGAAGCAGCAATAGCAGCGGGTTGCAACAGTAATAGTTTCGGGCAGCTGAAGTAACAGCAGTACCAGCTACATTAGCGAATATGAGTAGCAGCAACAGCAGCGGGTAAAGAAGTACAGCAGTAGCAACAACATCGGGCAGAAACAATGGCTAGAAGCAGCAGCAGCACAAGCAGTAACAGAACACCATACGGATCAGGGAACACCACCAATACAAAGGGGTCAGGGAACGTCACTATTACGCGGGTCAGGGAACGTCACTATTACGCGGGTCAGGGAACGTCACTATTACGCGGGTCAGGGAACATTATCAATCGGGTCAGATAACACTATCATATGGGTCAGGGAACATCACCATATGGATAAGGGAACACCATCACACGAGTCAGCATAATTCTTGACCTTTCGGTGACTTGTTTGTTAATCTGTCGATTATTTATGTCGGCAACATAATGTAACAGGCGTGTGATAAAAACTACATTTTCAGCTAGTTACTACGTTACGGTAAAAAGTGGATTAAGATTCATCGACTGAACCTTAATGATACTACCCAGCTCTTCCCTAATAACTTAAACAAGTTAGACATACATGTAACCTTATCCTCCACTCAATACTAGAAACACCACATCATCCAACATAATCAACTTAACATAGTTTGTTCCCCTAAATATCGGGGTTTTGTATTAGGCGCTGTAACTAATCTTCTGTGAGCAGCTACTTCATGTCTGCAAGTCGTTTATTCGCCCTAGTATGGATTTAGTTCTTCTGCCTCTCAGTTAGAGCGCGTGGCATCAAAAGCGTTCCGACTCATTTAGTATTCTGACATCACCAATACTTAACCTTCCATTCTGTTGTAGCTCTCTCTCTCTCTCTGTGTTCCAGTTTTATTTTGGCCACTGCTCTAGGCACCAAGTCGTGATTGGACCCGAGGCACGTGTTTGGCTGTTGCCTCTCATTTTCCGTGTATAGACCTACCACTTTAGGCTTGACCGTTATAATACCCTTCTTTCCCTGAACTGTCAAGCTATGGAAATTTCTTTCATCCTTTGTCTTTCCTTCCTACGAATGTTCTATATCTAAGAGTTAAGCTGACAAACACCCGCAGAGCTTTTACTAATTTCTACATTCCCTTTCTCTTATTAGTCTTTCACCTGAGATGAACTTGAACGGATCATATTTTGGCCCAAACATGTCAGTCACTATGGTATATACGTCCTTGTGAAGTCTAAAGTCAGTTAAGTTCATATTTTTAAGAGGTAAAAGGTTAATAATGGAAACAAATACCAAATGACATGAAACAAATCGATAAAGCTTCTAGGCAATGACTTAGTCGGCAGTAATAAATAATGTTAACAGATTCAAGCCAGTATTGAGAGTAACACTTAAGTATCAGCCATACTACAATTTTTAGTTTAATATAGTAAAACTATGGCGACTATCAATCTGTTGGTACTAGGTGTAGGCAGAGTGAGTGAAATTAATCTTGATATGTCCTTAGACTCTGACAGAAAAATCAGTTGTGCGCCTGTTATAGTTTTTCCCTATTCACTTTATCTTTTCTTCATCCTTTAACTCCTTATACTTTTTTCCATTTCGGGTATGATTTTTTCTAACCCCCTCTGCCTATTTTCACTTCAACTATTCTACATACCTTTGTTTCCAGATTGTCCCTCAAATTGGCCTCATTTTTTTCCAAAAGCATTATCATACATTCCTCTGCTTTCTCTTAGGGACTTCTTAACTCACTTCAGAAAAGTATCCCTTTCAATTCTCTTTATTTCTTCCATCAGATGCTCTCCCTTCACCTGAAAAGCTATTAGGGAAACCATACTTTTGCTAAATGTTTGATTTATTTTCTTACATCATCCTATCTTTACTGTTTAAAAGTTTAATAATTAGTCCTTTCTGTTAATTCATTATTACAAAAAATTCTTCTACTACACAGCAGGATGGTTCATGCTGAAACTCCTCCACACACCATATAAATCTATGTACAACCTTGTCGCTTTTCATTTCTTTGAGCTTCATTTAATCATACTTTATTCCTATAAAGCCACACACCAAACCTTTATTTTTTTAGTTTGTATTCAATTTTTGCATGATGAATAGATGTCATTCCTGCCATACTTCCCATCATTTTTTTTCTTTCATTCCTTTACCCTCTTCATTATCAATCAATACAGTTCGTACTGTTATCATCAATGTTTAATATTCTTCATTTGCTAAATGTTTCATATAACCATATTTCTACTTATCCCTATCCATTCCACTGTACTAAGCTGCTGTGCTTATTCATTTATCTTATTTCTTTTAATTTTTCCTCTCAATTTTCCTAAAATCTTCCCTTGCCCTTTCACTTACTTTCACCAAACTTTTTTCCTTCTTATCTACTTTCTGTAAAAATGTAGCTAAGGGAAGGACAAAAATATCAATGGACCCTAACTCTTGGTAGAAGTTTTTAGAAAGTAGTAGAAGTAATTCAGAAAGGTATTTGTAAGGTATAATGACTAAGTAATCCTACACAGTATTGAAAAATGATTGTTGGTAAGGCTATAAAGATTTAGGAAGAGTATTGTAAAAGTAGGTGAAATACACTTAGAAATCAACAAAACCTACGAAAACTTACATAAATTTCCCTAGAACCCAAGATTTACCGTATTTTAAATGTTTCAGAAATGGTACCATAATGCTCTAGTGTTTATTGTTTTTGTTTGCATCGTGTTTATGTTCAGATTTTTGCCCTGTATGTGTTCATTTCATCCCAGCAAATGCAGCCATTTCTAGGGATCTTTCTCCACCACATGCCTAAATGCAACAAACGCCATTTGCATTGATGTATTTCAATAATAACATTGATAACAAATGAAAATCATGGCTTTTAAAGGAAGTTTGATAAGGCTTTCAAATATTCTCTTGATTTTAAGAGGAATTTCACTTACTTTTGCAAGTATTAAATCCCACATTTTTCATGATCTTCATAACCCTCCCCACTATCATCTTTGTTTGCAATTATATCTTCCATTTCCTTATTCTTATTCTAAGGATAAAGAATCCATCAATTATATGTTTCTTCCAAATCTGTAAGAATTTTTGTGCCGCTCCTTTAATTACATATTTACTTCTTGACCCTCTCCTTTCATGCTGACCTCCACTTTCATGCAGACAAGATTACTAATTACCATTTTCTACATGAAATAGATACGGAAAGGGTTGAAGATTCTCTTATGTCTAAATCATGGTGACATTTAGCCAAATCATGTTTCAACTGAGAGATGCATCATGATGTATATATGATTTATCCACAACATTTTGATATTGTCTGTAATTGTCCTTTGTCACAAAACTACATTATGAATGCCTAAAAGGTTATCTATTACTTACTTTTTCCTTGTTCAGTTCTGTACAAGTCTTGAATACTACAATTCACTCTGCTTACTAAAGTGTAAACACTTCCACTCTTTCCCGAAATCATCTCAAGAAAAGCAGGAAATCAAAAGAAATGATCTATTCTTTATACCTATATTTGGTTACATAATAATACCATGCCTAAATACTTCTGTTATAAAAGCTTATACTAAATCATTATTGCAAGTGTTTAACTAATGCACCACACTATGACCAGAGCAGATACATCCACAGTAGTTGTCTCTGTGTAAACTACAATACTATATAATACTTTTGATTTTTTCATCTATTATCAATGTACATTACAAACGTCATGACAGTATTCTAGGAAAGTATAAGTCCAGTCTACTGGGAAAAATGTAACCCTGGTATAGACATTGAAAGGAAAAATGTGCAAAATTTATAGTCACATATTTAATGAAAGTTAAGAAAGATAATCTATTGTGAGATAATTCAGTCTAGTTTTCATATATTAGTATGGTGAAAAAGGATTAGTTTGAACCACATCATAATTCTACATTATGTACCGTGCTTCAACACATGATTTTAGCAGGAGGTGCTTCAACTCGCACAATAATCTAAGAAAAGATACGGGTTGCTTTATAGCCTTAGGAAGCCTGGGTTACTTAAACTAATAAAATTCTCAATACCTGAATGCATCAATCTATGTATATTAAAATTTCACTTAAATCTGTACTATCTCAAAAAGTTCTGACAGAAAAGAAATTCCAATAATTAACAACTATGGCAGGATTTATTACATCTAACAATGCCAAAGATTCCTTCACAACCTACCACAACTCTATAAAAAATTCAGACGTGCAGGAAATATAACTTAAGTGATATTCAGATGACAATTATAATGTATGTCCTTGCATCTAAGTTAAACTCAATGTATGTCTTTGCATTTATGTCTAGGTAACTAACTTTATTATGAAGCTTAGGATATGCTTCCATGCAGAAACTATCATTTACTGTCACCGGCAAGCTGTCAAACTCCTAATCCTGAACATGACACAGCAGAAGAAAAATTACAAAAAGA
>JAUUDW010000022.1:160975-183189 GCA_032361385.1 Panulirus guttatus
AAGTGCTAATAATATAAAGAAGACTTGAATCCCAGTGTGAAATGGATTTATATATATATATATATATATATACCGCACCTCCCCTTGCAAGTGATGTGACGATCCTAACCTTTGGTGTTGTTGGGGAAACAGCAGGAGTGGAGTGGAGAGGAGCTGGCGGCGCAGGGTTGCCGTACACAGCCGGGAGACGGCAGGTGAGGCTCGCCTGGCACGGAAACGCAGATGCCTGGAGATGAGGGATGCCGTGGAAAATAGCGGAAGACACGTGCTGTCGAAGGGAGAAAACTGGTGCACTTGGGAGGGTGGAAGTAATGAGGAAGCAGGATGCTGCCAGCAGATGGGAGATGGGGTGGGTAGAGGGGAGACAGATAGGAGGTGGGGTTGGGACGCAAGATGCGAGTGCTTGATGGATGGAGGAATAAGTTTATAAAGGAGGACTTGTGATGGAAAAGATGGTGCAGTGTACAGAATTAACAATGCTGGCAGATGCTGTGGGGGAAATGCTCTTCTCTTGGGACATGCTTAAGACTTGTGTCCGTACTGAATGTTGTGGGGAGGAGAGGTGTTCTGAGGAAGGAAATGTGCCCATGGGCGGCGAGATTGCAGAAGGCAACGAAGATGACGTACAGGGGAGGTGACAGAAGAAAAACACTGAGTGAGAGAGGGATAATTAAATATAGGTTACGTTATATGAGGTGGAGTCACTGAGGATAGAGAAGGAAGATGCTGGAGGGGCATAAATGACATAACAAGGCCAACCTGTGGCAAGAGGATACAGACAGTGAGGCGAAGGACAGAATATAAGCGGAATGATAAGTCATATAGGTAAAGGTGAGTCGCTGTGTTTAGAGGAAATGCTACATTATACAAGAGAGAGAGAGAGAGAGATGTTTTGGAGGACCAGAGATGCTGTAAGTGTTGAAGCAGACATGTGGGGATAATGCTCGAATCAGGATGCTTTTAGAGGGCAAGATGATACATGAGATGGACCCATGTAGGGAGGACTGCTGGTGGCGACACAGTGTCAGCAGCATGACACACATCTACTTGTAGCGCGTTACCCACACCGAGTACTGGAGCTGCCACCGGCAAACTGCATCAGTTTCTTTTACTGTCTGAATTGTTACGGCAGAGAGCACTGCCTCGCTTGTCACGTACATTTCCTCATAAAACTATATAGAGCCAGCGGGCTACGGCCCAGCGGGATATATACCTCAGAGAGAACACAAGTTTAATCATTAACCGCGGAAGCCTTATGGTGTTTCATCATCTGCCACAAGCGACGGGCGAGGAAGGAGTATTGCCTCACTCTCATACTCCAGCAACACGGCGAGTCTTCCATGCTCTACGGGTGAAGCCATCTCGTCTTCTGTGTCACTGCACACATTCCTGCAAAGTCTTGTGAAAATCACACGACAGATTTCGTGACAGTGATAACCAAGGGACACGGACGGAGAGCACCACTCTTTCTGCCGCCTGGGATGTATATAAATAGCGACTAGTGGAACATGGCGAGGAAAGCCAAGGGTTCTAGGCTCGCACGAACTCATCACTAAGTGCGAGAGGGTTAACTCACCCACGAACTTAAAAGACTCTCTTCCAAACCAACATAGATAATTGAGTCCGTGAAAACAGTCAGACAGAAAATAAGAAAATGTCAACTATTCCAAACGTTAGAGCTTCAACGTAAGTTTAGAAATCCTAGCTTATGATGGAGCTGGCTATATGCATGCACTCGGACTACAAGTGACCTGCCCACCTGCGTGAAAATAAGGTGAAAGTAGATATTACTGTTTAACCGACTACGCTACGACGTCACGACCCCTGGGTATGGAGGCCAGACCTTTCACCTGACCCGTAAAGGTCAGGTCAGAGGCCAGACCATCGTATCCAATAGAACGTGCAACTATACCGTCCTCAAGTTCTTTATACCTTCATTCCATCAGTAGTCCTTTATTGAGTGATTAACAAATGATATGTGTAGTACTTGACCATGTCTGCAAGAATCGATTCCTCGTTCTCTGGGGACCCCTCTCTCTTTACGCCACCACCAGCAGAGGAACCTCCGTGGCTGACCAAAAATATTCAGACTGGCTGGACTCCACGGCTTCCCAACACGACATAACACTCAAAAAGCATCCATGGAGAGGAATACAAGGTGTTGAGAGACCTTCTGCTTTAATACTCCTAATCTGAACAGGTCCAATGTACTCTCATGAGGGCGTCCGCACCTCATCAGTTGCAATATGCAGGACCCAACAGCGGACGCTCTGCAAGTCGGGTGATGGAAGGGTCGCGTCACGCCCTACCAGAGAACCTGCTTAGGGAAAGGAGGGCACCATTATGACTTGAATTAATAACTACGAAACGCCCCACTGATTCGTACGAGTCCGGAGGAAGGAACACGTTGTCCTCGGCATTTTACGTGTATGTGCTCGTCTCCCCAGATACCGTAATCACCAGCAGGAGGTACCACAACTGTTTACTGCCAGTCACCAATCCCGTAACGTCGCTGACACCATGAGCACCAACACCACATGATTTTGCCGTTCTCACCACCAACTTTACCTCCACTGCCACCACCACCACCCCAGCTGCCCCAACACATACACACACACACACACACACACACACACCGGCACAGCCCGGGTGGGCAGTAGCGGTTGACAACCCCGCTGGCCAGGCAGGGTACGCCCGGCGGAGTGATCTGGGCCGTGTTTGTGATGCTGCCTCGTCGCCATGGAAACCAAGAGAAAACGGCCGTATCAACACGTCAGAGCGAAAATCCTTCGAGTCTTCCTCTTTAGTGCGTTACATCTTGTGCCGTCCAGTCCTGCTGGGAAATAGAAATACACACACACACACACACACACACACACACATGAGAATGTCTGTGTCCGCATACAAAAGCAGGTAACCTTTAGAGGGTACACACACGTTATGGCTAACTTGTTACGGTTAGCAGTGCCTCGTTATACACCCACGCACTGTGTTACCGTAACACAGACAGTCCTAGACAGTCGTCTAATAAAGTACTCACCGCCACTGTCACATATATTCAAACAAGAAGCTACAGAGTCGAATTCAAGAGACGGGGAAATGAACTGACGAGCGTTTTTGCGGTCCACTCTATTTCTGGGCGGGTCACTGCAATCGCTGAAACGTAAGGTTACGGGGTTCGGAAAGGTTGACAAGTACTGGGACAACGGACGATACAGGCTGTGTGGCAGGGAACTATATTAACAGTACCAGTACTGCTGGATCAATGGTGACGCGTAGGATGGGAGCCTGGAGGCGAGAGAGAGGCGGTGGTTGCTGCCAGGTCGTCGGGTCCTCCAACACCACCACCACCACCACCACCATCAGCTTATCTTGAGGCTGGTGGAAGGCGATGGGTGCTGCCTGGTTGTGATGTTCTCCCTCGTGGGAGTGGTGTTGGCCAAAGGAAGTTGGTGGTACCAAGCGGCCCGGTCCTCGGGGTCTCACACGCACCACCATCACCTCCTAAAGTCAGAATGGTTCTTAACGGTAGGTATTCCCCAGCACGACCATGACCAGCTTAGCCCCGTAGCACATTACACCCTGGAGGAGTGAGGGCATGAGTGACCCTGCCACCTGCGATTGGACGCTCCCCGCCGTGTAATTTCACCACCGTCAGCTTGGTCCTAGATCAACCTGTGGTGGTAGAAGACCTAAGAAATCATCTTAAGTTATACGTAGGGTAAAGATGAGGGCTCACTCCAAGCTGTGAGGACTGAAAACCTCCGAGACCATCGCATGGTTTACGTGAAGTAAGGTAAAGTAGGGTTTCAGATCCAGCTGTGGGAATGGAAGACCTCTGAAGCCATCGTAAGGTAAGACATGGTAAGGTCCCAGACCATAATATGTACCCAACCATCCACCACCACCACCCACCATAACCACTTGCCCACTGGCGCCACCACCACCACCACCTACCATCTCAACCACCATCCGCCAACCCACTTGCTCACCAGGACCTCACATGGTCCCAGCTGCTCGATAACATGGCTTTCCCATCTCAGTACTTTTGGTCCTCATGAACAAAACCGGTGCGTCTCCGTAGATACGAGAGGAGAGTTCCAGTAGTCCAGAGCTTTGCTTCCAGAGTTGCCTCTCGCTTTAAACCAGAATAATAATTTTTTTTGGAAATGAATTCGAAAGTGCACACCGACCAACGCCTGTCCGTAAGCCCCTCAGATCCCCGCAAAAATAAATTCCAGCTGTTGCCCTGAACGGTGCCAGAACATAGAGAGAAACAGGAATACTATTCCATGACACAAACTGTCCAAAATGGCGAACTTTAGCACGTGCTTACCTTTAAGTTTTCAAAAAAAAAAAAAGGAGGGGAAAACTTTATTTTATGGGAGACTTGTGACAACACACACTGGGAAAATGAACGGTTCGTTCCCTTTAAGCAAATCCTGACCTAAGTCAATCGCTTGAGCACGGCTGCGGCAATAAGCCCTGGAGCGATGGCACAGCCTTAAGGTGGGATGGCCCGGCCCTTTTTGACCTGGTCTTTAAGGGCAAGGCCATCCAGCATCACTCCCAGTTGTCGTGCCTAAAGGCTGTATGTAACTTCAAGGGTCACGTGCCATAGTGAGAGTGTTTGAACTCTTAGAATTAAAATATCCTTAAGACCGGAGGAAGGCGGTAAAATATCTTTTTTTTTTTCATTTGGTGGACGTGGCTTGGTGATAACGGCCCCAAAGTGACCCCCGGCACTCGATACGCGCTTTAAAACTCACACAAACAACCAGATATCTTTAACATCGTGCTCTGTAGTAGTTCTGGCGCGCTCGGAAAGGTTAAATTAGCGTTCCACGTCCAGTTGACACACACACACGTGTGGCTCTTGAGCGACGTTAAGAACGAATGAAAAATCCTCACGTTATGAACGTCGTCTGACCCAGAGTGTGTTATCCCACATTCCCCGTTGCTAACCAAACCTCCCGCTCTCTGCTCACAGTGACGGCATCGGTCGCACCGGCACCTACTGCCTCATCGACATGGTGCTGAACCGCATGGCTAAGGGCGCCAAGGAGATCGACATCGCGGCCACCCTGGAACACATCCGCGACCAGCGGCCGCACATGGTGAAGAGCAAGGCGCAGTTCGAGTTCGTGCTGATGGCCGTGGCGGAGGAGGTGCACGCCATCCTCAAGGCTCTCCCCCAGTAGCACACCACCCGATGACGACCCGGCGAGACTTCAGGCCCGCAGGAGAGGCGCTCGGACCGACTAGACAACCCACCAGATAAAAAAAAAATAGTCTCCGTGAGCGCCCTCCGGTAACCCAACAACAACTCCTTCACACACCGCCTGGCTTCCCCCTCTCCCTTGACGATCGCTGGCGAGGACGGCCGGCGGGCGTTGTATACCTCCGCTAAAGCGTCGTCGTGGTTGTCGCGCCCCGGCGACTTGTATCTCATTGTGTCGCTTTACTTTTAATCCCTCTTTCTTACAGGACACTAAATTACACACCCCCCACAAGCTTGGTTCTTAGGACTATGGATGGCTTACATTGGACGTATATACCTACAGATGTCAGAGGATAATAATATATGATATATATATATTTTCTTTCAATGTTTCCAAATAAAAGTATATAGGATATATATATAACTACATTGTGTATAAGTGGTAATAACACTGTAACATTGTGTATCAAGCAGACGTCCACCAAGTCACGCTCAGTTACACAAACTTTATAACTTGTCGCGATTGTGGTAATTTTTTTCCAAAGTTAACGCGTTGGATACATTCATCAGATATGTATTAATTTGAAGTGCTATTTCTTAAAGACAAAAAGGAACATGTAAAACACTGACCTTAGAGAATGAAAAAAAAAAGTTTTTGTAACTGAGTTAAGTAACTGTACTCTGAACCTCTACTGTCCGCTTTATTTTCTCTACAAAAGGTGTCTTTAAAAGGAATAAAAACTCGAAAATAGAAAAGATTAAAAAAAAAAAGTATATAACTTCATTGGCCACGAGAAGTCCAATCCCCGAGCCTCTTGGATGGTATTGCCCTCCTCCTCCTCCAATCAGGAGCCTTCTTGGACCCAGCCTCCCAAGAAGGCTTCTATCAGCCAATCAAGTTCCTCGGCAGATGACTCCCGCAGCCAATAAGCGTAGGTGTTTGCTTCCTGTGTCTCTAAGTAGATCAAAAAAAGGGTAGTCTCATGGTAGGGTTAAGGTACATTTATCCAGAAATATCAGATGCCCATAGCAAAGTTGTGGACCTGGCAATTATTTTATCATGGGCTACACACACACACATTTACTACAAAAAAAGGAAACTGAGAAAATACCTGAACTGATCGTGGGAGCGGAGTGACAAATACACGATACTCTCAGTCCTCCCCAAAATACAATGTTCTCCATAACAATGTCTGCAACCTCTGAGAGAAAATAAACAGACTCTAATATTTTACTTAAGTAATCATGAGAGAAGTAGGGATGTCATCGACTGTGTAGATCAGTGCGTCACTGTTCTTAAAACTACTTGTATTAGTTTTGTGTCAACATTTTATAGTTTAAATATTCTTATTACTTTACATAATCATTCTATATAAAAAAAGTAGACTAGCCATCAGTATGATTATGCCTGATATAATTAATTTTCTACATTATTATCTCTTTTTTTTTCTCCCCGGGTATTATTTGTAATAAAGTTCATTATAAAGTTTGTGTGAGTGGTATCTCCCTGTCTTCGTGAGTAAGGCGGTGTTTCCGCTCGTCCGACACCAATAAAGTGATTTGGTGGAGCGAGTCTTTCATTTCCCTAATTTGCACCGGTGTCGTAAACAGCACCATTACTGCTCCTCAACACTTCCTGTAAACGCGTTCTCTCTCTCTCTCTCTCTCTCTCTCTCTCTCTCCTGTCCTCAAACAACATACCGCATCTTATTTCCTCTTATCGAACTCTTTGTCGCCATAAATCACATTTCTAACTTTCCGCATGACACAAAATAATGTTGATGGTTTAACGCTGAGCGTTTTGCTCACCCTAACATCTTGGCATAATTCAGCAAGCCCCTCACATGTACAAACTCCCATCGTATCCACCTAACTGGATCTACCTCCCTCGTTCCGTTCCATTCACTCACTCCACAGATACAAGCCACGGCACACAACCAACTTAAATTTCACCGCTGTCTAATACCCAATTTCGCTCTTCAGTATCTCGTTCCTCACACTACATCTACGAGTAACACCCACACATACCCAAGGCTCAGGAGTTTGTACTGAACCGAGTATTCTCATGACCCAAAACTCCCCACACAAACAATGAGTAGCATTACATGGGGAAACATCGGATTGGCTCAAACGGGTTGCCACAAGGCTCAGTCTCGGGACCTATACTATTCAATACCTATATCACTGACTGGGAGACAGGACTCGCCAGTAAAATTTCAACATTCGTCCAAGACATGAACTTGGATAATAAAGTACAAAGGAAGACTTTACTGGTTCAGACATAATCAGACTAATCCTGTCGTCACAAACGTGGCAAATGGGCTTTTAAACAAATGCAAATCAATGCAATGTGGTAATGAATATATCAAACATGAATATAAACAAGTCTGGTAAGCCCATTATCAGAATAACAAGACAAACAAAGGACCTAGGAGTAATAATCATCCATGACCCAAAACATGCAGAGCAATGCTTAGCTCCATGTCATGAGGCAATGTTAATTTTCAAAGCCAAAAATATATACAAGAAAATACACAATACCTACTCTTCACAACTCCATAGTCCAAGACAATATCTAGAAACGCTGCTCAATTCTAGTTATCAAACCCAGTCAAAGACGAAGAAAAAATTACAAATAATAGTAAAACAACCATACTAAGAGATCCTCTCAGAACTAAATATACAAAGGAAGATTACGAAATCTAAAATTATGCTAAATATATGATCACCCCTTCAAGGAGAAGTGAGAGAGGTTTTTCAAATATGTACCACAAAATCTACACCTGACAGAAATACAATAATCAGGAATAATGGTATGAATTTTACGGGGAAGACGTAGCACACACGTGAGCAAAAGATTTTCCAACGGCAAAATTACAAAACACTGGAATAAATTAAACACCAACGCTGTCAAAGCGACAACTATCGATAGTCAAAACAAGGAGAGTAAAATACTTAAATGATATTATTTGTTGTTTAAGTATGTACGTGCGAACTCAAGTGGGTGTGGGAGTGCAGTAGACCTCTTGTGGTTTGAATGAAAATGTATGGGGGGGAGGGGTGTGCGCGAGTGCTGCCCTCTAGTGGGTTTGCCGGCTTACCGCTCTCGGTCATTTCTAGTCGCATGTTTGAGTGGTTCGGTATGGATGACGTGGCTCGTGTTCCGAGCTTCCGAAACTGGTATGAACAGTGCAGTGATCTGGCCTCGCGAGACGAAGCTCCGAGGCAGTTTCTCAGAATGCGACGCGACGGCCAGGCGTGAGAACCGAGCAGCCGAGCCGTTCACACCAGCTCCTGGCTGGCGTCTATGACAACGGTATCGGTGAGTCCCCGGCGCCACGGGTGGAGGACTGGAGGTCAGTGTCACCCACCCTGAGGTCCGCAACAACCTTTTTTAGACGCCTGACTCTGAGGCCGAGGCCACGGGTATAGGGCTCGACGTGAGGCTGAATCCCTGGGTAATTCTTAAGTCCTGGAGACCCCCAGGTAGTAAAAGTCTCTTCGCAGCGGGTCACCAGCCAATCGCTTTGTTTGGAAGACACCTTCCCGTCACACCGCACGAGATCGGTAACGTTCAGTCGTCAACGTGATAGGAACCCTCCCTACTAAGCTGGTTCGACTCCTTTGCAGCTAGGCATCCTTCAAGAGGGATTTTCCCTGATTAGGTGTGGTGTTTTATGTTTGCGCCTGCAGACCCAAGTGGATGAGCGATTGCAGTTCTCTCATGGTGTGAATGGGAGTGTACCAGCGTGCGCGCGAGTGCTGCTCTCTAGTGATGTGATTTCGAGTTGCCGCTCTATTATTTTTTTTTTCAGTTGCTTGTCTGAGTGGCTGAGTATGAATGACGTAGCATATCGTTTCATGTTAAGAGTGTTGACGCGTGATGGAACAGAGTGTATCTGCGGCACTACCAGACAGACCTCTCAAGTCCACACTCCTCCTGTCAAACCTGTGTTCCCTCGAGCCGTCAGATTTCATACAACACTGGAACCTGTCAAGGATGACAGTAAGGTATGCACATTTCAACATTTTGTCCCTGTAGATTAGTGGTTAAAATTCTCCACCACAGTGTCTAGCGCCAGAATCAGAATGTGTTTTCCAGTCTAAGAAACAACCTTCTCAGAAATAGACCATCAGGTCGTCTGTTGTCTGGCATTCCCATTTACTGTCCTCCAGCAGATAATCTTATCATAAATCATTAGGTCGTCTGTTATCTCACTTTCCCCTGTGCTCCAATGCACATACAACTGCATCTGAAACTTCCTTCCAATACCTCAGCTTTACACCAGTATTTACCCTGCTAGGCATAACCTAACATCCAATCCATACATACAATGAACAATTGTGACAAAATCTCTCAGCATCTCATCAGAACTTTAGCTTTGACCCCGTTGCACGACGGTACTACCCTTGAACACGACAATATGACCCTTGAATGTGATATTATGCCCTTAAGGATCAAGCTAATGGCCATGTCATCATACCCAAGGGTCGTTAAGTCGTATTCAATGGGATAAAGCAATCGAAGCGATATGATATCCGAAGCCGTTCACTAGCTCAAGTAGTTTCTTCTCGGCAACATACAGCCTTATACACAAAACTCCTACCCCAGTCGCACCGTAACACTTCCCTCGGTCAGTGACTTCCATGCAGGGTGTCTCTTCTTGTCCAACATTAACCCTCGCCTTACACCACGGGGAAGATCAGAACCTTATTAATATTACAGTACAAAACCACTCTTTGCATCAACTCCTCTATTACCTTGGCATTATATCCTATACATACCCAACCGCCTCAAGTCCAACTCTCAAACAGCTGAACTTTTGGATATGTATTAAATAGTCTAGTGTTAGCACAACACCCACTGTCTCGTACATTACATTCTTTCCCTGGTCTTACATATACTTCATGGAAATACCAGTCTGCTAATTCAGTCCTATCCCCTTCTCTTGCAATGCCTTGAACCACTTCGTAACCCATACTAGCTCCTTTGACTAAGATCTGTACACACACACACACACACACACACAAAACCAGAGGGCATAACATGAAATTACCAAGAAACCTGTTATGAAAAAGTTAAGTATTTTAATAGTACAAGAGTGACGGATGAATGGAATCAAATGACTGAAGACATGGTTAATGCGGACGGCACACTCAAATGTAAGGAGCTGTGCGACTGAGAACGTTCGAGAGATGGGCTTTCGTGAGAGTTTACACTCCCTCCCCATGCAGTGCAAAAATAGGGTAATTACAAACAGGTAATAATCACACACACTGCTGACAAAAAAAAGAAACTCGGTAAGTTATATGACGGTAAATAGCTGGGTCCCAGGAGTGAGGAGGTGCCTCCATGTAACGTGCAAATAATTAATTACATGCAACTCGCCTCCGCTCTAGATTCTGCGGCAAATAATTCACTCGATGCGCCAACCCAACTCTCGCACCCAACGCACTCGAATGAGAGCAGCGCTTCAAGTACCATTAGGGAGATATTTCTGAGCCAAATCTAAGTAGGCTTATTACTTGTCACGTTTCACTTTGATATACTATTATTTTTTTTTTTTTATTCCTCTGCTATTCTGGCGAGTCTTTAGTGTGTTATGCCATTCTACACCTTATTTTCTTTTCTTTATTTTTTTTTACAAATAAGCCCACAGCAGGGCACAGATGCAAAAGACAAATAAAAAAAAGAATCTACCACGCCTACAGCTGACATTTCTGTTGCAAATGTTATCCTAACATGAGAAAACGAGAAAAATCACTCAAATATTCCTTCCACCATTTGTATATTTCACTACATTCTGATACAGCACGACCCTTATCGACTTGTTCAAACCTCTGCACATGCCTGGTTTCACTGAAAAAAAAGTAATCGTTTTATGTAAGCTCTTTACTGCAGATCTCTATCTCTCTGCCTTCATCATTCAATTCACCTTCTCTTCATTTCTCTCTCACCTATGTACTGTATTTGCTCATCACACTAATCACAGTTATACAGCCATTACTTTATTTTTTTCATAGGGTGGAACATTATTTAGCATCTGTTCATTAACGAAACTCCCACAGTGTCAAGTAACCATAACGAAATGGGGAACTTTCGTTATCGGACCATACATTCTTACAGTGTCTGCTTCATAATCCCTTTTTTCTCTCATTCCGTACCCTTGTGCCACCAGACACCACAGCCAACAGCTGTGGTGTCACTACCAACACTTTAACACAACGATCATCCTTTTCCGAAACTAAGACCAGACTTCGAACAGCACGAAATGGGCAAATACACACCACAGTAAAATGATTAATTCAAAATCAGGAAACGAGGGCTGCAAAAATAGTATAGGCCTAAAGCCGCAAGATATCCAACCATCCACAAAAGGGGTTAACAGATTAATCTCTTAATCTATTTGCACTCCTCCCTTTAACACAAAAAATCGGTATCTTATTTTCCTTTCAATATATCAGAAAAACTTTGCTTGTACCTGAATCATTTGCCCTTTTCTCGTACGGTATTTCGTAACATTTCTCATCTTTTTATTCTCTATATCAAATTATTCCTCATCTCTCGAATGCACTGATAAACTTTCCCGGACTTTCTCATCTTTCTTGTTTTCTCCCTTGTGATGTACAGTCTCTCTCTCTCTCCTTACTCACACCCTTTCCATGAATCAAGTCATGAATTTCACATTATCATTGATACTCATCACTTGGACCTATATGCTAGCTGCTTCCAGCTATCCTGGCATGGAATTTTACAGTCGCCGCTTCATTGTTTAGACGATCCTGGGTCCTTGAAGATATATCTAATGGGACTGTGGACAAGTAACGTTCAATATTTCATTTTCCACAAAATTATGGTTTACCCCAAAGTACCCCGTCGCTTGTTTATCCCCATATTCTCGAATTGACAATAGTATTGCAAAACAGAAATTAAAATCAATGTACGTACAATACATAAACAGTTCTTTAGCCATCAGGACAGAGTAGCTCTGCTCTTCAATTTACCCAAAGACGTTATGAGCGTTATAATCTCTACTTACTGTGTGCGCCAAAATGTACAGAGCATAGAGTATGCTGCTCTAACGGTATTTCGGCAGTCCACGCTGGTGAGTAGTACATCTGAACAAGGAAACTAACGGTTTAACCGTGATAAATTTGCTTAATTATACAGACTGTTCAACGGGTGAATATCTAATAAAATTATATAAAGGGCGACTAAAGTAAAAATGTTATTACAGAAAACGAGGATTTCGTGAGTTAAGGACAAACTACGTTAGTTTAGAGAGGTGGAGTAAAAAGAATATTGTATAATTAATGAGATAATTACAAACACAGCTTCAAGTAAATACGTGGTGTCGCTAGCTGTACTCCACAAAGAATTCCCACGATTAAAAAAATAACTGATGCTTTTGTAAGTAAAGTATTGCTAAATATCACACGTGAAAGTCTATACCCTACCAGTCGTCAATGGAATATGTATCCATAAAGCCATTAATTTTCATGTACGTCCATTAAGGTTAAGAATTCTGCAATTATTGCTTCTGAGTAACTTTCAAAGTTACTTTGACCTTTCTCTTCACGGCCTCCATAGCTCAGTGGCTAGAGCACTGGTCTTGTAAACCAGGGGTCGGGAGTTCGAGCCTCCCTGGGGGCTTGTAAGACTATGAAAATTTATTGATCAACGGTAAGAAAGCATTCCGTTTGCCACAACCCTGTATGTGATAGATTCTCAAGTGATGCTTAGATTGTTAGTTACTGTGAGCGTAATGTCTACAATGCCATCCGAAATGGAGAAATGGAGTAATTCGCGAAATAAACACACTGTGAAGAGATTATATTACCCTATAAAATCAACTAGTGTTATGGCGAGCTGAAGAAGGTCAAGGTTCAGAATAAGCAGACTGCCTCCTTTCCCTATGTCAACCTCCCTTCCAATAAATCAGCTCAACTTATTATCAATCACTTCGCCAACATCTGCGAGACACTTGCCTACCCTCGTCACCATAAGCCTCAACCTACTCCCAAGCCTCAACAACCCCCTATCGAGTCGGTACGATTATCTTAAGTCGACAGAAAGTTGCAGTGTCAAGGTCAAGCGCTCCACTGCACACACTAACTTGCTTGTGAAAATATACCTGGAGCTCGGAGCTAGCTACACCCCTCTGGTCCATAATCATTGTATTCTTCCACCTGTTAAAATGCCCCGTTCACTGGAAGACTCCACATGTCTCACCAGTATTAAACACAAGAACTTAACAGTCTCTTTGAGTTATGTCCCTTGTTATCACTCGGAGCACAATCTGTGAAAGTTTTAAACATAATTGGATTTTATCGGATACTGCAAGTTCCAGAGCCTAAACAGTTTGGTGATGTAAAAGTCTTCTGACACACTTGCTTCGTCAGCCTCCAAGACTCGATGTATTACAACCTAGAAAGAGAGGAAAGACCTCTAAAACCTTCCTTGACTTGCACCAATTTTGACAGTGCCATCATCCACATCATAATCAATGAAATCAACGCTGGGATGCGAAAAATCTCATTCCATGGTTTACAGACTTCCTCAGTAGGTGTCGCTAGGCTGTGCATTTCCAGGGCGCTACCTCCTCCACCTTCCAGTCCCTCACCTACGGCGTTCCAAAGCCCACAAAGATGGGGCCCTTGTGCTTCCTCCTCCTTGTAAACTGAGGCCCAGGTTGATGCACTGCCTCGATGGAAGTACACCAAAGACTTTAGTGCCACTCTTGTCAGCGATGATAGCAGCTCTGCTTGAACCAACCACAACCCCTCATCCTCCCCTTCCCTCACCCTGCTCTCGCACAGTATTTGTGGTAACGGATGTCAATAAATCATTCGACAGCGTTGCTCGACGCAGCCTCATGGAGCCTCCCCCACGTGATGGAGGAATGCACCAGCAGCACGTGTTGGGTGTCTTGAAATACTGTTACTCAGAACGCCATAAAGGAAAGGGGTAGTTCCAAAGATGCCCATATTTAAGGAAGGAGACTTGAAATTCACTGAACTAAAGGCTTGTTCTGGATCCACGTATCTAATGTAAAGCAACTTTCGGCAAGTTAAAGCTGATACAGAACAAAAATAGGACACCAGCTTGGTAAAGTATATTTGAAGCACCTGCTTAGTTTGCTGTTTCAACTTGACCAGGAAACAAAGAATGTCATAAATGCAACTAGTCCTTTCCTTCTTGTTTATGTACCTATTCCTCAGAGTCAGGGCGGATGGTGCTGAACACATCCTGGGTCTTGAGGTTGTGGCCCAACGGGTTGTATGGAACAGGTCGAAGGTCGAGTCTTCTTCCCTGGAATATGGGAAAAAAAAAACGAGTCTCCAGAACACGACTCTGGAGACTATAAACAGCTCCGTGCGAGCCGGATCCTCGCCTACTAATACAAACAAATCTGTGAATTCCTGTATCAAAACATTTTGTAGAGGAATGGTAATATACCAGACATTTCGTCTCTCTCTTTTGGCTGAACGAATATACCTTCTTGATAACCACAGTTCGAGAACTTTAATATACGTATAGGAAAAAGTTATCATATATTCGTTATCCATTAGGAACCTTCTGGGACGCTGGAAGTACCACAGCCTGGACTCCAGGAGCTTCTGGAAAGGAAATGTCCTAAGTAACAACAGGACCCTTTTATGAAACAGGCGAGATATGTAAATCCGGTACATAAGTAATATAAAACTCCCCTTATGGAGCTCCTGCTGCTTCCGAAAGCAGGGAAAGGATGGACTCCTTTGCAGTGAGAAGTTCTCAGACGAGATTGCGCCTCGGTAATACAGCCTCGCTGAACGTGACTTCTCACCCGCTTGGTAACCACAGCCGGTGGGGGGGGGGAGTCCGGTAACGCCCATATCTACGTTAGATCAGTATATGTAAACGTTATGATTGTCTCGCGTGGGCCTGGTGGGTTTGGATGGGGTCGGTTCTTCAGTGCCACTCGGGAAACGAGTGTGTGGCATATCTTAAACCATCTTTTTTTTTTTAGGATAATTGGGTGATTACATTCCTCTCCTCATCTAATCTATGAATGGTGTCACATTATACCTCGGTAAGTTAGTACTCAGCGCTCAGTGTCCCACTTAGTCGGCTTTACCGCAGAGATGCAGACAGCTCTCTCTGTCTGTCTGTCTCGCTCTCTCTCTCTCTCTCTAAGTCCTTCTCAAACGAACCTTAAGTGCTCCTGCAGCGTCACTTTGGAGGACTTGGCTTCCGTAGAATTCTAATCCGTCTGTTTCATTCATTCCTGTTAATTCGAATTTAACTAGGCGGCCTTTGAAGAACCTCCGAGCCGCTCATTTCACCCGCCCTTCGTTAATTTGAATTCAACATGATGTTAACTAATCAACCAGAATGTATTAAACGTCTTCCTTCATTCCAGATTAGAGCCGAGAATTAGAATTCTCCTTGATACTCGATCCCAAGAGGTTCTCCCTTGTTTCATTACGTCGGGAAAGGCCTTGAAAATATGGCCGCCTTCAAGGAAGACTCTTTCTGGGATCTTTCAGCTCTCGCCCAAGGACGGCCTGCGTCTCTGAGTAACATTTTGATCAGCCCGAAGGACTTATTCCTCCGTAACGCAAAGATGAAAGCTCTTCGTGAACTCTCTGTCCTCAGAATTGTCGTGCACGCTATTTTCGGCTCGAAACACGACGACACGACCCTTGAACACGGCGTTACGACCCCTGAACACGACGGTGCAGTCCCATGAACACGACGGCCCGATTGTCTTTGTGCGATCTGTGGGGTGTGGTGTTGGCCTGGCCTCTGGCCAAGGGTAGGTCCTCATAATTAAGGGTCGCGCCATCGTGCTCAAGGGTCGTAAAGTCGTCCCCAGGCGACAGCATATGAAGTATTGCAGAGCCTTTGCCAAGACTGAACAGTTTCTGACGGTGAGGGATTCCACGGGGGGACCGGCAGCCTTGTCTCTGTAACTGGTGTTCAGTTTTGTATGTTTACCCCCGTTTTGATGATTGGCAAACCGTCCATTACGTGTAGACATAAAAAGAAATCGTGATTAATTTTTCACGCCACATGCACTTAGTGAATGATTTATGCCCCCCTCCCCATTAGTTCCGGTTTAATTAAGAATATTTACATTCGTTCATTCAATTTTTTTTTCAGGTGTGTATGACAAGCGGTGCAAGCGGTGCCATGCGTGAGTATGATGAGTCGTTTGGTTACAGACACCATTGTGAGTCCACAGACTCGTGCAGATTTGTGTTGGTACAGACAGCCATGTTAGTCAACAGATCCATTTGAATGTACGGATTCTTTTTTTTTTTTAGTATTGGTCCATTTTTGTGTTTACCTAGATTCGTGAGTCGAGTCTACAGGCTTAAGTGAGTAGAGACTCTCATCATATGAGGAATATTTAGTAAATGAGGCTGTCGTAGTAGATGGAAATATTCCTTCGTGGTGACACGTTCAATTGGCTTACCAGTGAAGGCAGAATCTGTCGGGCTTGCAAGTCGAAGAGACGAAACCTTCGGTCACGGTCAGATGTTCATCAGGGTTGTCAGGGAACGCAGAACTTAACGCAACAATGTGAACAATATTTACATACGTGACCACAATGGTAACAACGGGTAAATCATGTAAAAAAAAGATTTACCAAGACTCGTTAAACGAAACTATGGCGGTAGAATTCTCGAAGTAGTTTTTACTGCCCGTCATTCTCCTAAACTCCATTTGTATCGATGAATACCGGCGTTAAGGGCCGGCCTTCCCTGCGGCAGATATTGCTTATCGCCGGCGGGGCGGGACGAGGGTACGACGCGTCTGAAAAGAGAAGGCACAAAAAAGTAATTTCCTGGGCCAGGATGACTGAAGGCGGCGACTGCCGTGAATGGGAGCGGACGAGGGCAGAGAGCGTCCGGGGTGACTCGAGGATCTCAGCCATACCTCGCGTTTCAGATCACAGTCCCATTGCTGGCGGAGGAGAACTTTTTGCAGCATGCTGGCTTACACGATCAAGACTTACAGAAGAATGCAAGTCGTGTCCGAGAACGTTGAAGGAAGATGTGAACGAGAGAGTTAAGGCCCCATGACTGCTCCTGTCCTCAACTGACTCGCTACAGGGAAAGTTCCTCGGGGTTTGTAGATTGCCAGTGTAGCACCAGTAATTCAAGAAAGGCAATATGTCTCTGCCGGGAAGTTATCGACCAATTAGCTTGAACGTCCGTCGGTAATTGGCAAACTTTGGGGAACCGTCCCTCCGGACAAGATTATAGATAATTTAAAAGAGCACCACTGAAGCAACAATATGTTTGTGAGAAATACCTCGCGATTACCTGGAAGCTGGAAAGATAACAAATAACGGAGGATAAAGAAAGGTGTTGAAGTATGGCTTTCCTGTTTATGTAGGAATCGCCAAACAGCATTTAAAGGCCCCCTTTGATTTGTTGCTTTTTGCAGTCCTTTGTATTCCCCGGGATTATTGTCAGGTGGCAAGAGTCCACTGCAGAAGGAGGGAGTGCAGAACCCAGAATCTCTGGTACCTCAAGATGGTTGATAATACCAGAAAAACTGCTTGTGATGCTAGGAAACGAGTAGGAGATGCCTCAGCCCCAGTAGTCCCTGTTTCCTTCTTCGTTTTGACTGACAGATTTACCGGACTCCACCTGCAAATGGCGTTAGCACCGCGATCGATGAGGCTCTTTGATCGTCATCTTCGTTAGGGAACTTCTTACCCTAAAGGAGCCCACATTACGCTGCTCCCGTTTGGAACACAGCCTCGAAGATACAGAAGCTCTGGAAAATAGGAACCTCTGGTTTTGTAATGGTATACTGACAAATAGGCAGAACACAAGACGGTTTATATATTTCCCCAGCCGGTCAGGAAATGTTATAGAGATGGCAGGGATGTATATTTAAGGGTGAGATATGATAGCATACCTCCCTTTTTTCTCTACGTTCGCTCACCCTCAAATAGACATTAACAGTGGGGAAACGCGTGTATACATTTTTTCCTACTCGTGGACCAAGAGATCATGGGGGGTAACCGAAGCAGCGTCAGAATACTGGTGGGATGGGTTGTACCCCGGCGACGTTACCCCCTCGAGTCTGTCACCTTCTAACGCAATCCTTGGATGCTCGTCACATCTCATCCTTCTAAGTCCAGTATATGATAAGAGCCGTAAGTAGTATGTCTTTTGGGAGCGAGTGAGTGAGTGAGTGAGGAGTCGCGTTTTAGGTGGCGAGTGGCTTGGTAGACAGAAGCTGGCTCGCCAGACCCACGCTCGGTGGACGTACAGTTGGAAGATCTCTCTCTTTTTTTCTTTTTTATCTCTCTCTCCCACACGCGGAAACAGAAATAGTACACTTTCTCCGGGTGGGACAGTAATAATAACAGTAACTCAAAAGTTGTGAGGGCTCGAGGAAATGGACCCAGTCCTTTTGGCGCTTACAGTCCACGCCAAGTTTTTTCCTGAAAGGAGCTGGTGGTTACCAGCAGCGGTGGAGAGGTGTAGATTGATTTTACTGTTATTAAGAGTGGCGGAGAGGTGTAGTTTGATCAAGTTGGGCCTAAGAGGAGTGGTGGGGAGGTGTAGTGTGATCTAGTTGGTTAGGAAGAGTGGTGGAGAGGTGTAGTGTGACTTTACTGTTTGTCGGAGTGGTGGAGAGGATTAGTTCGATGTAGCTGATCGTCAGAAATGTTGGAGTGAAATGTATAGTTAGCAGGAGTGGTGGTGGCATGGAAGCACTCCCTGAAGTAGTGCCCTGTGGTGACACGGGATGAACAGAGCTGTGCGGTGTTCCTCGGTCGTACTGCTAGATGCTGGCCAGCCACAGCTACAGTATCGGCGGTGGTGGCGAGTGATGGAGTTCGGTCCACCACAGCAGCAGCGGTGCCGGCTGGTGACGCGCCTCTCTGACGGGAGAGAGGACTCGGGGGTCCAATTGTGTTAGGTCATTATTGCCACTCGTATCGAGAGACCATCCTGTTTTGGTGGGCTCTGTGTTCGTCTTATTATCCCGCACATGGCTCCCAGACGGTGATCACCGCAATGGCAACTCTCTCGCTAGCCGTAATGGGCCTTCTGGAGGATATTCTTAAGCCAGGGAGTTTATTACTGTGACGTTCAAGACCACAAACAGAACACTGGCATCGCTGGTAAAGCCAGGGTTTTGAAGTGACATTCGAGACTTGTTCCCTGTTTAAAAGGTTGTGTCATTACTTGCAGATGGAACAGGTAATGCCATCCGTATGTAGATTAAACTAGGTGCTTCACCTAGCCTAGTCATCACAAATTATAATCATTCGGTAAGCTGGTAAAGCTTCACTTTGCAAGAATTAGCGCCAGTTCAAAGGTCAAGTGTTCTAAGCGAACGTACAGTGATAAATGTAGACGCTACTGGTTTAGGTATTAAAGGAACGACTTTCATAATTTTCTGGGAGATTGCGTTGGTACCGGAAGAGCATCTTGGGGTGTATTGATAGGGAAAGGTGTCACCTGCCTAGCCAAGCGAGAAAACCCCACGTCAGCCGCCTTGATATATGTATATATTATATATGATTATTGACTCCTGACATTGGCAAGGAACGTATTATATGCTTTTGGAGTTGCCTGTAAACTATCGAACACGATTAGCGTCACTGACCGTCACGCATACACTGGCCGCTTGGGATCAAACCGGCATAGGTTCGAATCCTGGTATCGTGGCAGCCGGTCCACAGTCCACCCAGCTGTTCATCCTCCCCAAGGGGCTGGGCGATAGAATGGGTACCTGGCATACGTTAGGGTGTACTTATGTGTGTGTATACATACGTACTTAGGGGTAAAGGCGTGGTGCACATATACAAGGTTAAGATGATGGGGCAAACGCAAGTGTAAAACTCTCTCCCCGTAAGACACAAATGATAATCATACACATCGTGCGTGTATAGCTTGAAATCTGTTCACTGGTGTTCGATTTATGAATTAGTGGCTTGCAAAACATACACACACGAACACTCAAAATCATCCCCGTCCTGTAAGAAACGAGGGAAGATGATTTTAAAGGTTCCCAAGATGGAAAAACTGAGTAGTATTTCACAAATTTATTGTCGATTCTTTCAATAATAGTCTTAGCCTTTAAGCTTATTAAACCCATTTGATGTGAGCACACGTGAAATGTGTAGAGGACGTATGAGACCTTGAAAAGAAATTGGACAGTCATGGGGAATGTTGAAAATTTGGTACGATTTGGAGCTTGTTACGGCTTGGCTGTGGGTAAAGTCATGCGCGAGAGGGAGACGCGTCTCATTTTAGCGTGCAGGATATAACCGATAGTCATCCTCCCGCTGCTGCTCGTACCAGGAGTCATTCTTCATAGCACACGTGGTGACGCGCGCCACACTCCGCACGGAGCCTGCAGCAGACGACGCGTTTGCGGTGGCGGCTTTTTCCACAGCAGGATTAGATTTATGAAGGGAATTCCTCTTAGTTCTTGCCCACGTTTGGGTGGGTTGGGGCGAAGGGAGGGCAAGGCAGGACAAGGAAAAGAGAGAGATATGCGTGGCGGGTTGAAAGGGAAGATGAATCATAGTGTTTAGCATAATGATAATGTTAACCTATTGATGGTGTGGACCTTGACTTGACCTTTCCGGGTCAGGTCAAAAGCCAGGTCATCATACTCAATGGTTAATCGCAGATATGACGTTTGCAGGTGTGACCCAAATCAGTAGTGTGTGTGTGTGTGTAGAAGTAATAATCATGCACAAAACCCTCTGAAAATATTACACAGATAGTACTTTCCTTGAGTATGAGGGATGCCACAGTATTAAGATGGCCCTTATTTGAAAAATATATAGAGGAGAAAGTATTGGCACTGTTGCATGGTATAGAAAAAGTTGTATTTCCTCGTTTTCTTTTTTTTTTATAGTTCTGGACAAGACCCTCCTCTTGCCATTCCGACTTCCTCGAATTCTGCCTGGATGTTGAAGGTCGTCTCATACATTGTACAGACGTCGTGTAATTCGTAAAAGAGGTTGACTTTGTGTCGTGTAGAGGCCGCGTAATTTGTGTGTGTTAGAGCACGTTAGGAATCCAATACCATCGGAAGTCGTGATGCTGCATCATTTGTCCTGATGCGGGAGGGGGCACTATATTGGCAGGTCCCGTCCCCTGGGGTCACGGGACAAATTGTCTTCTGACGAGAGGCCGGAGAGATGATACTGTCACTTCCCCTCCCGCGTCCGAGGAATGCCCGGGACTACTTCGTCAGGAGATTGATGTGTCCTCTCTGTTGGGAGAGTGAGGCTCCATCTGTTGGGAAAGTGACGCTATATATCTGTTGGGGAGAGTGAGGCTGGATCTGTTAGGAAAGTGAGGCTGTCTCTCTGTTTGGAGAGTGAGGCTGTCTCTCTGTTAGGGGAATGAGGCTGCCTCTGTTCAGAGCGATGCTTTCGCTCTGTTGGGAGAGTGATTTTCACTCCCTTTTCAGTATAACAGTAGTTATGTATGATTCTGATCTGGTTTTTATATGGTAGACTGAAGTTTCTTGTATCGAGCTGTATTTTTATACAGTAGCGTGATTAAGAATCAGTAAATTCCTAATAGAACTTAATGAAGCTGTAAATGATTTTATTTTTTTCCTCTGAATGTTGATTTAGGGAGATTCGGGGAAGACAAGCCTAAAGCTATGAGGGTTGAGATGATGCAGACTTGTTTGGCTCAGGGTTAGGACATGAGGTTTGAGCAGATATTAGACATGCCAGGCTCTTAAGGAAGACATGAGGGTTGAGGTGATATGATAAGCATGTCTGGGCTCGTACCGACGTGAGTCAGGGGCGAGTGTGAAGGCCTTCGGTATAAGCAGGACCGGGACGTCCGGAGGTGATGGGGTGAGTAGCGAGCTCCAGCTGTTGGTAGCCAGATAATCGCAACTTACTCGAGGGAAAGAAACGCCAAGGTGCACCTCGGGGTATCGACATACCCGGAACATGTCGAGGGAGATGAGACAGGAATTAGCCTGGATATGAATGAG
>JAUUDW010000022.1:272815-291793 GCA_032361385.1 Panulirus guttatus
ACACGTCAGTTCACAATGGACAGTGAAGCAGGGACACGAGTGTTAGCTCGCAGTTTACGAGTTTTTTCGGTGAAGGGATCGTCCGCGCCGACCTATTGTGCAGGGATTAATTGGGAAGCCGGCACGGGATATAATTTTGGAGAGAGAGAGAGAGAGAGAGAGAGAGAGAGAGAGAGAGAGAGAGAGAGATTGTATGATGGGGCGTGTGGGTGGAAGTTAGAAGAGATGGTTCAGTAGGGCAACATGCATCTCCGGGCAGCTGAGGGATGAGTTTCCAGTCTGATTTAGGTCCTAAGGCTGCCCTGTGTCTGACGGGCTACACAAGAGGGCGAGTTTGGCTACGCAGCCACAGAAAATCCAGAGAAATGTTAGGTAAAGAAATCTGCAGATTGAGAACGAGAATTGAAATCTAAATTAAAAAGTTAAAAAAGAAATACAGAATCGGAATCTACGACCAAACAATTCTGTGACCTAGGCGAGCAAACACCAAGCATAGAAATTTATTCATTTTTCTCCAGAGAAACCAGAAGTCGGATATTGTTAAGATATCTAAGGATTACGAGAAGAAAGACCGCTCATTAGGCGCAGACAAGCCGTGGATATTCATCGTTATCAAAATATGATTACCAGTTGTTACACCGAATGCCAGGTGTGCGAGAGGACAGTAATAGAGACGAGGCCTTATGCCAATATGACGCCAGTATAGTGTAGGTAAGCCTTTGAAAACTCTGCCGGCATTGCCACACACATTCGTCAGTCTTGAAGCTTATACATATGTTCAGTCATATACGAAACTGTGAGTAGAAACAAAATAACATATCGCAATGTCAAAACTCAATTGTCTAAAAAAAGGTTAATTGATAATGGCTGGTTACCCATTTAGGTTCATGGAGTTTACAGATGGGCAAGTTAAGATGATGCAATGCCTAAGGTAAACGAGGAAACAGAATTGGACGTAATAATGTCTTGTGTCCTAAAGCCAAGTAAGCGGTGCATAGAAAAGGTAAACTGAGCGAACAAAGTTCTTGGAATCATAGCCAAGGTTTTCGAATCTAAGTCTAATGAAATCATTCTCACTTTCTTCAGTTCATTGGTGCGTGTCAGTTGAATATTGTTTTCAGATTTGGTTACTCTGCTTAAAAAAGAAAAGAAAAAAAGAAAAATGGAAGGAGTACGACGCCACGCTACCAAGATGATTCTCGGACAGAGAAACAAATCCTATTAGAACCGACTAAACGCCTTAAATCTATTTAGCTTAGAAATGAGAAGGGTTAAGAGGTGATCTAATACAGATGCCAAAAAATATCAAAGGCTTTGATAATCATGATGTAACGAACTACTTAAGGCTGATTTTACTCACAATAATGGTTTGGAACTTTTGAGCCAACGTTTTACCTCGACTGAGGCGAAGTACATTTTTTCAACAGGATTGTTAATATATGGAATGACTTACTCATTAGAGTGATTGAAAGAAGCGCTATAGATACATTCAAGCAATGATTTGAAAAATATTTAGCTTTAAGTTCACGATTAACATTATTTGCGCCGCATTAGCTATATGAACGATTTGCTGGTCTTTCTCTTTGAGTCATGGGTACGCCTTTCCACTCTTGACGTACCAATTTGTAAGTCTCTGTATCTTCCACTATCACAAACAGCTTCGAGAGGACCCTATGGTCTGTTCTTTGTGCGGATTCAGTTGCATTCCCTTGTATAATAAAGCCTTGACTGAAAAATGTGCGGATAAGTAAACGCCACACTACAAGAAGGAAATCAATACTGAAATAAGGACGAAACACAAGATTGAAATCAGTTGTTTACCTGGGAAGGAGTACTGCCATTTATGAGAAGGGAGGGGCATGCAGAGCGTGAAGGGCGTGAAAGGAAACACATGATAAAGGTAGGGGTGAAAAAAGTAATAAGAACACTGAAAGATCTGCTGAGTTTCAGGGTAATTAGTGCATAGGTGGGAAGTGCTTAAACCCCAAGAACGAAATGGATAATCAAAAGGTAAATTGTTGAATGATAACATCCAAATTAAGCACGGGAGGTTCGGTCAGAGTTGTGAAACGTGGGACGTGAAGCTGTATATCGGTTACATTAGTTGGCCCACAAGAAGGAAATAAATCCGTGATAGATGGGACTAATGAGGAAAAAAAACTAGATATACTAGGGCGTCCAGGTATGAAGGAGTTGAGGTAGATAAAGATGACAAGGGCGAAGATGTACTGTATAGAGGGAATGGGATGCCTGCTTTAAGTTATGTTTGAGATGAAGGAAAACGGCGAACAATTTATAAAGCAAGCCTGCAGGTCTTTGAGATATCTGAAAGGGTTATTTATGAAACTGAAAGAACAAGAGAATATGGAAAACAAATCAAGAACACAAAACTGGTAGATAAAGTACAAACGGGAGGGAATTTTTCAGTCCACTACGGGTGGAGTCTGGCGAAATGGGAGAATATAGTCTATGTTAAGGATTATGTATACATGTGTTTATGGAACAACCACAGAGATTGATCGGCCAGAGAGGAAGCTAGATATGAAGGACCAAAGTGAGTGGGGGAAGCTTAAAGATGAGGACCCGATGCCACACCATGTCAAAAGTCTAAGATATGTCAAGGGTAACTACACATGACTCCCTACAATCTTTCAGGGATGATGACCAGATATTAGTAAGATAGGAAAGAATATCACCAGTGGATCTCGCCTTACGGAAGCCATACTGGTGATTTTCAAAGGTGTTTGAGGATGTGGGGATTGAGGAGGGAATCAGAGACTTTGGAAATGGTAGATGTCAAAGCAACATGATGATAGTTAGAGGGGTCAGAACGGTCACCCTTTTTAGGGATGGGATATATCAAAGCCTGTTTCCAAGGAGAAGGAAAAGTTTTGGTTTTTAAACAGAAACAGAATAGACGAGCAAGTACAGGTGTGAGTTCAGAGGCACACTCTTTCAGTACACAGGGATGGATGCCACACATCCTGTATTGCTTCTGAAAATACACTGCTCCTCCCCAATCTGATGCTCAATACATGCCTTTACCCTCTCTATCAATACCCTTACATACAGTTTACTAGGTATGCTCAACAAACTTATGCTTCTTTAGTTTGAACATTCACCTTCATCCTCTTTGCCTTTATACAATGGCACTATACGTGCATTCTGCCAATCCTCAGGTACCTCACGAGGATCCAAACATACAATGAATATCCTTACCAACCAATCAACAACACAGTCACCCCCTTTCTTAATAAATTCAAATGCTATACCATCCACTCCTGCCACTTTGCTTCACTTCATCTTCTGCAAGGCTTTCACTGCCTCTTTTCTTTTCACCAAACCACTCTCCATGACTCTCACTTCACATACCAACCCGACCAAATCACCCTACATCTGCCAGTCTAACATCAGACACAATTAACAATCCTTCAAAATACTCAGTCCATCTCCTCCTCACTCCATCACTCCCCATTATCACTTCCCCTTTTGCCCCCTTTACGGATTTTCCCATTTGTTCTCTTGTCTTATGAACTTTATTTACCTCCTTCCAAAACAACAATTTATTCTCCCTAAAGTTTGATGATGATTTCTCACCACAACACTCATTTATCCTCTTTTTTCAACAATTGCACCTTCCTCTTGACCTCTTGCCACTTTCTCTTATACACATCCCAGTCATTTGCACTCCTCCCTTGTAAGTACTGCCCAAATGCCTTTCTTTTCTCTTTCACTAGCAATTTCTTCATCCCACCACTCACTACCCTTTCTAATCTGCCCACCTCCCACCTTTTGCATGCCACATGCATCTCTTGCACATGTCATCACTGCTTCCCTAAATACCTCCTATCCCTCATCCACTCCCCTCTCTTCATTTGCTCTCATCTTTTGCCATTCTGCACTCAGTCTCTCCTGGTATGTCTTCACACGAGTATGCTTTCCCAGCTCACTTGTTCTTACCACTCTCTTGTCCCCAACATTGGCTCCTTTTTTGTGGAAACCTCTACAAATCTTCACCCTCGCCTCCACTAGATAGTGATCGGACATTCCACCAGCTGCCCCTTTCAGCACATTCACATCCAAAAGTCTCTCTTTTACATACTTGTCAATTAATACATAATCTAATAATGCCTGTTGACCATCTCTCCTGCTCACGTATGTATACTTGTGTATATCTCTCTTTTCAATCCAGGTATTCCCAATCACCAGTCATATTTCAGCACAACTCAACAAGCTCTTCACCATTTCCATTCATAACACTAAGTACCCCATGCACACAAGTTATACCCTCAACAGCCACATTGCTTATCTTCACATTTAAATCACCCATCACTAATACCTAGAGCCATGCACCAGAACTGCTGACATTCACTCAGCTGAACCCATAACACTTGCCTCTCATGATCTTCTTTCCCATGAGCATGTGTATAAGCACTAATAATCACCCATCTCTCACCATCAACTTTCAGTTTTACCCACGTCAATCTAGAATTTACTTCCTTAGACTCTATCACACACTCTTACAACTCCTGCTTCACGAGTAGTGCTCCTCTTTCCTTAGCTCTTGACCTCTCACCAACCACTGACTCTACTCCTAAGACATTTCCAAACCATTCTTCTCCTTTACCCTTGAGCTTCATTTCGCTCAGAACCAGAACATCCAGGTTTTTTTCCTGAAACATACAACTTATCTCTCCTCTCTTCTCATCGTGGTTACATCCATACACATTCAGACACCCCAGTCTGAGCCTTCGAGGAGGTTAAGCACTCCTCGTGGGGCCCTTTCTTATGTTTCCTATATTTTAGATATTAGAATACAAGAAGGGAATGGTATTCAGCCCTCCGTTCCCACCCCCTTTAGTTGCCTTCTTCGACACAAGGGGAATACAGAGGTAGAAATCTTTCTCCCGTTACTTAGTATGGGTGTTTCCAGACTACGCCTCCTCGTGGTTACAACAGAAATGAAAAGTCACATTTGGTAAGTCTGTGTCATTGGGAGCAGTCTTGTTATAGAACTTCTCACTCCAAAGGAGTTCACATTTCCCTGTTACTTAAACTAGCACAGCCTTGACTACAGAAGCCTCTGGCAAGAAATGCTAAATAACAAAGCATTCTTTCTTGGAAATTGTTCCTGGAGTGATTATGAATTAAAAGATCTTTTTCACATTTCTCATCGTCATCAACCTGTCGGAGTTTGCTAATGTATACACAGTACTTAGTGAAGCTCCTGTACTGGAGTGGAGTCATGTGATTACTCTCAATACCCAGAGGCCTTTTTCCATGGGGTGATTTACTGCAGCATATGATTACTCATTTAGGAGAGGATTCATTTTGTTAAGAACATGAATACCCACACATGAGAGAAACCACATGAATTCTGGCATTGCCATAAGACTATCTCCATGAGGAGTCATTTGATACAGTACATGATTGTTCATATGGGAGAGAAGCCATTCACATGTCCACATTTCAAAATTTCTTCTCCTGGAGAATACTCTAATGTAGCACGTGACTATTTATTAAGTAGAAAAGCCATACAAATGTTCAAAGTGCCAAAAGACTTTCTTCCAGGGAAATGGATATTGCAGGACATGACTGTTCATGGAGGAAAGAAGCCATATGAATGTTCACAGTGCCGAAATGCTTTCTCCCAGAAGACTGATTTCACAAGGCACATGAATATTTGTACAGGAGAGATGCCATATGACTGTACACAGTGTCAAAGAGACCTTTACCCTGAAGGGTCATTTAATGCAGCACTTGAATTTTCATACAAGAGAGGAGCCATTAAGATATTCATATTGTCAGAAGTCCTTCTCCCAGAGGAGTACTCTAGTTAACTACATGATCATTTATACAGGAGAGAAGCCATATGAATGTTCACGTTACTAAAAGACCTTCTACCAGAGGACAGTTAGAGCAGGACAAGGCTGTTCTCACTGGAGAGTGGCCATATGATTGTTTACGGTCCCAAGATATTTTTTCCCATAGCAGTACTGTACCACATGAATGTTCATTTAAAAGAAAAGCCATATTAATGTTCACATTGCAAAAGACCTTCCAGATAAGTAGATTAGCAGAGCACACAGTTATTAATACTGGAAAGAAGTCATGTTGATGTTCATAGTGTTAAAAGCCATTCTCCTTTTGGAGAGATTTATTGCAGCTCTTTGCTGTTCATGCAGGTGACAAACCTTATGAATATTCCCAGTGCCTAATTGCCTTTGACTGCAGTAGGTATGTGGTGAGGTACATTACTTTTTAGAAAGGAGAGGGAGCGCCAGAAAAATCAGACGAAGAAAGATCCATTCACTCACATACACCCATATATACATACATGCACATATATGCACAATACATACATATACATAACATATTTATACATACACATGCATATACGCATGTACATATTCATGCTTACTCGCTTCCATCCATTCCCAACGCCACCCCGATCCACAGGAACTAGCATCGCTACCCCCTGCATCAGCGAGGTAGCGCCAGAAAACATGAAAAAGGCCACATTCACTCACACAGTCTCTAGCTGTCATGTGTTATGCACCAATACCACAGCTCCCTATCCACATCTAGGCCCCACAGACCTTTCCACGCTTTATCCCAGATGTTTAACATGCCCTGGTTCAGTACACCACATCGTTCCAATTCATTCTATATATCTATTTATTTATTATACTTGATCGCTGTTTCTCGCGTAAGCGAGGTAGCGCCAGGAAATAGACAAAGAAAGGCCCATCACCCCACATACATACATATATACATACATGCACATATATTCACAGTACATATATTTACATACCAACATATACATATATACACACATACACATGCAACTGCAGCTCCAAGGCTTCACTACCAGTTACAGGGAAATGATGGACTCTTTTGGGGTGAGAAGATCCTCAACAAAACTGTACACATTTTTGTTAACATGATGATACAGCCATAATAAAAATCACTTATTATTCGTAATGCAGGCACATTTCAATAACACTGTCTTGTATTATTATCACTACATATTCCTTGAACTTAAATTTATGTTAACTAGCTTTGCTACTACTTTGAATCCTGATTTGCTGTAGTGAGATTTCTGATCCAGTTGATCTTCTATATTGAAAGAATATAAGAATATAATTGAATTATGCCTGAGTTCTGCATTCTAACATACATACTGGTCTTTGATTTTTGTTCTCCAGTTTTAGCTAGCTCATCTCTTTATTTATATGACCTGTTGAAACTTTGTTTTATTAGCGGAGATTTGAAGATGAATCCGAATTGTTGATCCAAAAATACATTTATACCCAGGTATTGAACTTTTTACATTGTTGAATCATGCAGTAAACCAGAATCCATCCATGAAGGTTTCATTGGGAAAAGTTTTGGTTAGAATTGAAACCCTTTGCAGCATGGTTTCATTGGTCTGACTTTCAAAACTGTAACCCCATCAGAAGCTGAGTTTGATCAGACTTTGTAAGATTAGAGATTTTATCAGTCCTAAGCCCAGTTGAGAGGTTTGAAACAAATGCATATCCACACTTCCTGCCATAGATATATTAATGTTGTTTCAGTCATCAGTTTACCTAAATTATGCCTGCCTAAACTGTGTTCAATTTTGATGAAATTACTCAAAAGTACTGATTGATTGATTCTGAGTAGGTTCAGGGGGTTATTACTGGACACCTCTTGCTTTTGGTTAAGCCACTAGCAAAAAACCTGTTGATGAAAGGGAGTAAGGGAGTACTTTGCTCTCAAGGAACTTCTCTTTCCATAGGATTCCATAATTTCCCTGTTACTGAGAGTAGAACAGCCTTTCAGCTGAGGAAGCCTCTTCAGAGAAAGGCTCAGCAGTACAGATGAATTACACATTCTTATAAACAAACATGTGATTGAGTGAGACTAGTTTCTGATAACCAAGTTTACTAAATCTCTCTGAATTTTGATTGAGTTAGACTGATTGATTTTGAATATGGGAACCAAGTTGTGTATTAATATGCATGCTCGTGTGTATTGGTTAGTGCATCTGTGTAAGCAACTTATCCTTAAGCATGTAATGTCCATTTTTGCTAGATTATGCTTGTTCTAATAAAACTCTGTTTAGTTTGTATATTTACTTACTTGCAAGCACCTCTTAGTACAGTATGGGGAGGAATTTCTCAAGATATGAAGCACCATCTCTTGAACTTTCTGTATGCTGTTTATTTTTGTGTCATACTTTTGTATAGTGTTAGCTTGACAGTTTTATGACATTGGCTATTCCATTATGTATACTGTTAGCATTGACAATTTTATGACATTGGCTATTCATTCATGCACTACTCTGATACTAGAAAATTAACTCTTTACATCTAATTTAACAGATTTCTTGTTTAATCTCTTGCTTTGGACTTGGTTAAGCTATATTTGCATCTTGTTAGAAACACTTCATTGTCAGCATCATCAAACTGGTTTATTAACCAGAAGGTTGTGATCAAATCTTCCTTTTGTGTCCCGTTTCCTGTGATGGGTAAATTTATGGTTCTACACCTGCCACTGTGACTTAGCTCTCATATTTTAGGTACTGTATTTTTGGTCTTCCTGTGAACCTCTGTTTCCAGCGCTCTTTAAGTGTAGTGGCCAAAATGAAATTGTGCATTTTAGATTTGATATAAGATTCATTGTGAATAGTATGGAGGCTATTTCCATGTCTATGTATTTTAAGGTCATTGCTATTATTTGCCAACAGACATTATGTCATCTTAAAATTTCTCTTAAGATGGAGTTCTGGTGATGCCCCCAATTTCTTCTCTTGTACAGATTCTTGCTGCTTATTTTCTGCTAGATTGTATTCATATCACCTTCTTTCACAGTTCACCAGCCATATTACTTTGCATTGGTTGGACTAAATTTCATCAACCCTTTAGAGCTTTGAAAGTTCATGCAATCCTCATCATATTTTGCATCTCTTATAACTTGGGCATTATCAGCAAACATATTCAGATATGAGTTGAGCCATTCTTGCATGCCATTTACGTTGATCAAGAAGAGCATTGGTCCCAAAACTGAACCCTTGTGGCATGTCACAAGTAACCTTAGCCCATTTTGAGAATGATCCTCTTGACATATGCCATTTCTTCCTTTTGACTGAAGTAATTTGGTGCTACTATAGTATGCGGTCTACTAGGGTATGAATTCTACCGTGACCTTGCCTCACCTCTCATGCTGCCCACCTGCGGTCTGCCATAAGTGAACTGTAGTGTTAGATTAGGTTAGGTTAGGTTAGTGTTTATTTTTATCTTCCTGCTATTTAGATATATATATATTTTGTAAATAAGGTAGATAGTATGCTATAGTGTTAGATAACCCAGGTAGACCACATACTATAGTAGTAAATGGGGTAGACCGCATGCTATAGTGTTTGATATTGTGGTAGACCACATACTATAGTAGCACCAGTAATTTTATATCCATATGTGTTTACTTTATACCTGCTGAAAGAGCCAGCTTCGTAACCAGCCTCATGTGTGGTACAGTGTCATATGCTTTCTGATAATCCAGGAGCAAAGAATTCACCCATCCAACTCTTATTAAGACCAGACGATGCTCACACTCCAAATGATTTGTCATGCATGATCTCAATCAGAACCCATGTTGACTTACACTTAGGTCGTTTCTTCTTGGTGTGTGTGTAATTACCTATTTTTACTGTATGGGGAGTAAGTTCTACACTCTTGAAAATTCTTTACTGTCATATAGTTTCTTAGTCTTATATGTGCTGTTTATATTAACCAAGTCATCAGTCATTTGTTCCATTCATCCAACACTTATACAATAAAATTACTTCTTTACATCTTTTTTAACTAGCCTCTTAATTGATTTCATGTTATGTCCTCTTCTTGCTCTATCCCTACATCTCTCAAAAATATGTTCGCTGTCCACATCATCATTCAATTTTAAAAACATTAAGGTTGTGATCAGGCAACCCCTCACTCTTCTCTCTTCAAAGATAAGCAAATATAGATACTGTAGCTTTTCCCTTAACTTAGCTCTCTTAATTCTGGCTTCAAGCTGTTGCTCATCTCGACCTTTTCTACTAACTTTTTGTACTTTTTTAAGGGCAGTGACCAAACTTGAGAAGCACGTACTAGTTTTGGCCTTATGTAAGATATGAACATCTTTCTAAATATTTCTTTATCCATATACTTAAGTGTATGTGTTTTTGTTTGTATTCATTTGTGAATGTTTGAGAATATGTCTTTTGTTTTTATGCATGCTTGCTTGTGTGTATGTTGTAGAGAAAGAAAGTAAGTGTGAGCAAGTATATTAGGTGCCTCAGGCATTTCTGTCACCACTGTAACTCAAATCTTCATGTATTTGTTTATAGTAACAGTATGAAATTGTACTTCCATTGAGTAATAGTCTCATGCAATTTTAAGATTAGTTTTCTGTTTCTTTCAGCACCCCATGTATTATTCTCTCATAAGGAGCCCCCTTTAGAACTTCAAGAAACTGAAGCCAGAATAGGAGAAAATATTGGATATGTTACATTTGGTAAGTTTGTTTTAGTACATGTAATCATTCACAAATGACTTAACTCTTGTTAGCTTAATTTATACTTGTAAAGTCTGTCTATCTATGTATCTGTCTATCTGTATCTCTAATGCCTGTTCCCAACTGGAACTTCCTCAAGGAGGTGGCCATGGCAATAGATTCTTCATAACTAGCAAACTCCAGTGCCGTTTCTTAGCCTTTAGTGCCTCACCCTTAACAGGCAACTGGCAAAGGGCAAGTCTAGTGCAATGTTTGCAGAGGTTCCTTCCTGTTCCCACAGACTACTTCTATCTAATGCTCCTGCCTAAATGTTCCTACCTACTACTTTTGTCTATTGCTCCTACCATTTTTCCAAAAGGAAAGGCTATCACATAGTGCTAACTGCTGGAAAATTTAGTTAAAAAGAATGAGCTGTATGAGTTAAGTGTTGTCAAGTTTTATGTGTGACATGGAGAGATGGTATGTTTGTGGACAGAATGCCAGTAGTCTATGTGTGGGTGAAGCAGAAAGAAAAGACAGCTGCCTGGGTCAGAGGAATGTAGCTTTACAATCACTGAAGTGCTGGCTCACTTTGCAACCGTCACTGACCCTCATGACACCCAGGCATGTAGTACTGGTAATATACCCTCCTGGTTGTTGGCTCCTTGCCTACTACTACCTACTACTTGTGCCATATGTTTTCTTAAAGTTTTATTATAGTCCAGGTGCCTTTATTAGGCAAGCCAGCAAGCAAGTCCTTCAAAAATCTTTAGTCAGAGTACAGTTATTTGTCTCTCGATGTAACAGACTTTCTTCACATCCTGTAGCGACCCAATCATAAAACTACCTGATAGCTAATCCCCATTTTTATTCATATTTGTACACCATTTCCTATGTTAATGAGGTAGTGCCAATATCAAAGAATTGGCTTCGTTCATTCTCTTCCACTCTCTAGCTGTCATGTATAATGCACCAAAATCACAGCCCCCTCTCTACAACCGGGTTCCACAGACCTTTCCATGATTACCCTTGACTGCCTCATATACCCTGGTTCTGTCTGTCGACAGCACGTCGGTGTACTTTTTCTTAGAAATGGACTGTATACCAGATCATTCCAGTTCACTCTATCCCATGCATGCCTTTCACCCTCACCTCCTGCATGTTCAGGTCCCAAGCACTGAAAACCTTTAACACTCTATCCATCTGTTTCTTATTCTATCCCCACTTTTCCTCTTCCCCTTCACTTCAGGGAGAATAAGAAAATCTTTTGGAAAGAGGTTAGTGGTGCAAGAAAAGTAAGAGAACTAATGGATGTGAGGTTGCATGGATGTGAAGCATGGAACGTAGACAAAAATATAAAGAAGTTGTTAAATGTTTTGGAAATAAAATATTGGAGAACAATACGTGGTTTGAGGATGGTTGCTTGAGTAAGAAATGATAGGGTAAGAGAGAGGTGAGTTAGTAATAGAAGTATATATGAGAAAGCTGAAGAGAGTGTACTGAAATGGTTTGGACATATGGATAGGTTGAGTGAGGAAAGGTTGACTAAGAGGGTAGAAAGTGGAAGAAACAAGGAAAAGGTTGAAACTGAATAGGTTTAAAAATGCAGTAGAATGGTGGCTTAATATGCAGGAAAGTGTGGGGCATGCATGGGATAAAGTGAATTGGCACTATATGGTATACAGTGGGTACATGCTTTCAATGGGCTGAAACTGGGCATATGAATTGGATACGGGAATCCACAGAAAGGTCTGTAAGGCTTGGATGTGGATAGGGAGTTCTGGTGCATTATATATGACAGTTAAAAAGTGAATGTGAGTGAATGATGCTATGCTACTATTTGTTTCTTCCTGGCACAACCTTTCAGTGCGGGAAATGGCAGGCAAGTATGAAAATATAGATTATCACTGGACTTGCTGAGACCTGCTGAAGACTAGTTTTCTTCCTTTGTTCCCTTGAAAGATGGTCCACAAAGCATCAAATATAATTTGTATATATCCATAGCATGTGATTCTCAAAGACACTCTCTTCATGTAACAGTTTCTTTTCTTTAATGTTACAATCTCGTTTCCAGTGTTATTTCCACGGCACACTTGTAAGACTGCGAGAGACAACACTATAAACCTTATCCACATATTTCGGGATTACCTGCATTATCACATTAAGTGCTCGAAGGCCTATATCCATTCACGAATGCGAGCTAAGACTAGTGACTTCCTCAAGGTTCTCAACAGAGCGCGCCCTGAACCAAATAAATCTTCACTAGATAAGAAGACTGCATCGTAAGTAGTGGTTCTAAAACTTTATGAGTTAACAGAAACCATTTATTTAATTCTGTTTGCCTTTTGGTGTACAATTCTTTGCTGTGCTTGAACTACCCACCCTTCTTGAAAGATTCATTATCACCCTGTTACTTTCACTCTTCTAACCATAAGATAAAATCACTATTGATATTAATGCCATAAGCAGTAATGCTCATTTCAGTGCTGCTGTGAATATTGTGTGAATACTTAGTGTGCATTGTGCAGTTTGTAACTAAAGAAATACTTAAGCTTAGCTGATGTCAAATGGCTGAAGTGCTGCAAGAATTGTACAGTGTATTACTACCATTATACAAGCAGAAATTAAAATTTCATTGCTTAAGACCTAAATTTATAGATTAAGTACTAGAGTGAAAAGTGATTGATAATGATAAAAAGTATCAAGGTAGCTGCAAGGTGGCATTATTATTGTATGAGATACTTTTGTCTATGGTGTAATTTGCTAATTTTTTAATCATATCCTTTTGTCATTTACTAGGGGTCGGACATTCATCCGTGCCAACTGATAGTGGATATTGCTTCATATTAGTGTCATCGTGATGAACATCTCCATCTTGCTGTGATTGGCTGCTGGGAGAGTCCAGGGCATGGTGTGTAGCAGTGGTTTTACTCCATTAGTGCTAGGACTCATGCTCATAGGATGGTCATCTCAAACTTTCATCAAAAAGATCCTTTTTCAGTGAGTGATTTCTGGAAATTGGTGCTGGATTCAAGTACAGAAGGTACATGAACTTGTGGTTTTTTTCACTGCACAAAATGATCAAGAAGCTTAGAACTGCATTAGCTGCTTTTCTATGGCTATGTGTACTCCATGCCCTGAAAAGGCACAAAGCCAAGACTCAATTGCAGCTTCCACTAATGAAGTTGTAGCTTAACACTTTTTAAATGAGTGCATTTATTGTTGATTTTTATCTTTGGCCCATATGATTTTCTTCCACAGTGACACTTGTCATAGTGATATAGATAGGAATTAGCATTTATAAAGGCACTATATGTTTAATTTTGAATATAATCATTAGAAAAGCAACCAATCTAAAGAACCTAAGAAAAGTGTTCTACTCGTGAGCACACTGAGTCTTAGCTTTTTACCATTTTAGGATATGGTAACATGTATTATCCGGGTAAACCGCTGCTGTTGTCGTCCATCTCTTCCCTGTGGCCATAATTTTTCTTCCAATGTTAGGAGCCATTTTGGGGAAATGCCACCTTGGGGTCCTAGATAGAAAATTTTGAAATGTTCGAAAAGGTCAGAGGCATTATTGCCAGATACCAAGTTTCCTTTATGCTCATTAATTCTCATACAACTAAACCTTGAACAACAGTGTGGAATTTCTTTCATGTTGTTGCATGTGAGATCCATGTTGCCACAAACAAGGGAATAATTATCTCCATGTGATATCTACACTGCTGACCTGTAAGGAATAGTTAATGAGTGAACAATGAGGCTTGCTGACACTACCATTCCTTAAACTCTTCCAATCAGGAACCTGAAACATTTCAGTATTTATTGTGATTGCCTTGGCCGGATTGAGTTTGTCTCTAGTGAAATTGGAAGAAAAAAGGAATTATTATATGTAGTGTAATAACTATTTTTGATTTATTGGTGTTTACAGATATTGAAAGTACTGTATTATAGTCCAAATCTCGGGTCAAGGATGATAATAGCAGATTTCTAGCATTTCACACAATCAAGTGTTGGGAGTAGTAGTTATGGGCTGATATTTCATTAATCACATATTTTAATGAGAGACGTTTGGGGTGACACTTACTAGTAAATCTGTTGATCATTATTTTTTAGGTACTGTGACAAATCTTGCTCATATATGATATATTATGAGGTGTTAGTATACCCACCCAGTATATAATTCTGTATTTGGTTTTGTTATAAAAGATATATTATTCATATTTTAAAGAGAGACATTTGGGGTGACACTGACTGGTAGATCTGTTGATCATTATTTTTTAGGTACTGCAACAAATCTTGCTCATATATGATATATTATGAGGTGTTGGTATACCCACCCAGTATATAATTCTGTATTTGGTTTTGTTGTAAAAGATTTGTTATTCACAGCTCTAATAACAATATCACTTGTGAGAGTTAGTAGATTTTGGTATTCAGTGTGATTATGGTGTTAAATCCATGAATATCAATATCAGAAGAAGAAGTGAGATTATGGGTATTAGATTTGTGGGCAGTAAAGATCTCTTTAAGTTCTGAGCCATTTGTATCTTACTGACGAGATAAGCAATGCAACGCTTGAAACTAGTACATTATCATAGATTTAGTTAAGTGTCCCCAAGTCCCATACCTTATTCCTACCATCCACTTTATTTTATCAGATCAGTAACTACTATGATTGTTGAATATCCACCTGCTTATTTATGTCTTGAGGGAACTGTTGAAAAGGGTGGTGATCATTTGTAAATATTTTATTAAAATGAAAGGTATTATGAAACTGTTATAGTTTCTCCCTGACTGATATCATTGTTTTGATGTGGAGGTGTCTTTCTTCTATACTGTGTCTTGACCTTGTGATGGAAAATAAATATCACTTCTGTTATGTACAGGGACATAAGATTTCTTTATTATGTATAGTGGGTCACACAGTAGAAATGTTTTGTGAAAGCTTGAAGAAAAGAACTGAAATAAGCACTTGTCTAGAAGCACCCTGTACGTTTTAGGTCATTTGCTTTATGGCAAATATAATGTGACTTCAGATGTACAACACAGATCGAAGTATCTGCAGTTAAACAGATGCTGTCGTATTGTTTCCCAAATAACATTCCTAAAATGTGTAATTTTTGTCTTGTTTTGCCATTTTAATCCTTTTTAATTTCATTTTTGCATTTTTTAAGTTTGTTGCTTTTGCACATCAGTCTGCATTTTAGATTACACAAAAGGTTGTTCTACGTGTGTTTATGGAACAAGTGCATACCTCAACTGAAAGTAGTAAATTCATATAAGTTTGATGTGATCTTATTCCTAAATACCATTAAGAAGATAAGGCACCTCCATAATCTTAATATTCCGAGTGATTTATGTTGTTGTTGATTGATTTTTGGATGATTGTGGACCATGCTGTTTGGATATACTTCATTTTTTTTCCAATGGAACTAGTGTCCGGCACATTTGGAAGTGATCAGATATCCTATTCCAATATAGCGGGAGCTCCAGAGTTTTATTTCCCCTTCTGCAGTATGCCTAAGGCTATGCACTTTGTTTTGCTGATTAACTGCATATTTGGTCTCTCTTCTTCTATTTTAGTTTTTTTTATAACGTCACTGTCTTATAATTTCATTGTGTTTATAAAAGTGGCAGTACAACTTAACAATTGTCACAGGCATGTTTACTGTCCTTATTTGTAATAGAATCATGAGTTTGAAACATTAGCAACACAATTGGATATCTTAAAAGAAAGGATTACTTCTTATTTACGTAGCACCAAAAATGTAATATTAATGAAGAAACTAGTATTTAAAATAATCTTTCAAATTGTTGATATGTGTTAATATTTCCACCTGTTAGTGAGGGTTACTGGAAGTCCAGTGCAATGGTGCAGTGTGCGTTTAGTTTTGTGTTGTGATTTTTCCTTCCTGAGAAACTGTAATTGAACCTTGTAAGGTAGTGGGGAAGTTTCCTTGGCGTGAATGTAAAAAAGCAGACAGTAAGCTTGAACTCGTTTGTCACATGTGAAGTAAGAGCAAGGTCTGACAAATGTAGGAGCACACGAGCAATACTTCTGAAATTTTGGCTTGCCATTTGAAAAAATTGGTGTGAAATCCCAAACTCATTAGCAAAGTGAAGTGGTCTCTCTAAAAGTAAACTGAAGACTTTGCTAAACATTGAGTGTTGGTTAATTACTTCATCACTGGTTGTTAATGAAATTCTAAATTCTTATTAATATTGATTAGTAATGAAATTACAGTATATTTAAAATCATCTGGTGTTATTTATTTAATTATTAGAGTGACAGAAAATTCTTTTGTTATAATTTTAGAAGCTAAACTAAATATAATAGCAGCAGTTTGCATAAAGAGTATGATAGCAAAGTATGTTCTGAAGAATATCATGAGGAGTCAGTATGTAACAATACACTGCTTCTCATTAATTTTCAAAAAGGTTTTTAGATAGGTGGAATCACTGCAAATTTTGTTGTGATTTTCTCTTAAGTGCTGCTGATACTGTTCTTACAAGTGAACCAGAGGATGTAAACATGTAAATAGATGAGTTAAGAGCAATAGTGAAATCCTCATTCTTGCATTACAAGGCCTTATCAGTCTCAGTAAAGCTTTCCATCCTTTTTCATTTTTTTATTACTCCACATAAAGAATTTTTCTTTAGTTTGCTTTGTGAATATGATGTATGTTCTTGGCCTAATTCCATTTCACTGCCAAAATAGCTGAATCATAGTGACTCCATACTGATCAAGTTATGTGCAATTCCACTTTGGCAGCATTAATTAGCAAAAAATTCTCAGAAGTTCGTTAATTATTGTTATATATTTTCTAAGATCTTATTTATTTTCTAAAATCTGTCTCTACTAATCTTGCATGTATATATAACTGATGTCAAGCTCATTCTGATAAAGCTCAATAATTTGAAAGATAGTCAACTGTTTGCTGCATAAAGTTGGAAATATGGGGTGTTGGAGTGTCAAGCTTGATAAATCCAATATAGTTATTATTTCCAGTTTACTTCAAGGTATGATGGGAGGATTCCTGTTAATAGGTGACTTAGAGAAGTAACTATGTGAAAGTTGATTTGCATGATTTATTTAGAAATTTTTTTGTATATATTTATATACAGTATACATTTACTAATTTTCTCAGATTAAGAACAAGCTTTATTGCATAACCATCTTGTATAGCAATTTTCAGAGCTTTATTCTAATGGTATGTGAAGAAATAGGAGCAAGCTTTTCACTCTAACATTGAAACCAATATATGTGTACTAAAACTTCTTTCATCGAATCATTGCCTGTTATCTGCAGTGTAACTGCAAGAACTGATAGGATCAGCAAAAACAAGCCTTGACTGTGTCTAGTAAGACACATTTTCCCATTTAAAACATAGGGACTGGTTTTTTCAAGAAGTCAGCCCTCAAGTACCATCACTGTGGTTCTTATCACACATACTTAATTAGCTGTAATAGAGTATTAAATGAACAACACTTCACTCTATGCGTTCCTTAACTTTCAAAATGTGCAAAGAATGACTTAGACCTAATGATTTGTAATAAACATTTTATCAACCAAGAGTATGCAATAAATTATATATGAAATACCATGACCTTTTGATTAATCACCTTTAATCTTATAATATCATGAAGGGACCCAACTCCCAAAATATTATGGAAACACTTTCCTTAGTAAGGATAATTGTGGCTATTGTTAACCCTTGTGATGCAGTTGTCCTAATACCCACTGTGCATTCTTGTGTGCGATATTCTCAATTTTTCTTTCTACGAAGTAGTGCCAGGAGCAGGTGAAGAAAAGCCACATTTGCTAACATCCATCCTCCAGCTGTCTTGTGTAATGCACTGAAACCACAGGCCTCATATTCTTTACCTCCCTTCTTGCCATGGGCCCCTTTTCCTTCCATCCTCCATACCCATACATGTAGGATTTGCTGCTTCATCTTCTCCCACATTCATCAGTTCTTCAAAATGCTTTTTCCATCTTCATTTCACTTCCTCATGATTCAGCAACTCCCTTTCCTTACGTCTCATTTACAATTTCATTCTGACTTCCACCTCTTTTCCTTTTCACCTCCTTGCATTACAATATATTATTTTCCATAAACTTTTCACTCAACGTTCTTCTGAAATCTTCATCTAATCTTTCTTTGCTGAATTTCCATTAGCACAGTCCTTTTGAGGAATCCACCATATGCCTTTCTGTTCTCATCCACAGCATTTCTAATCTATCCATCTAGCATCTGGTATTTTCACTTTCTAAAAGTAGTTGCATAACGAGCCATACAAATTTTCCTCAAAGGTCCAGTTCCTCGTACTATCTCACTATACCAGGACAATGCGAACAAGTTGTTGGAACTGAAACATCTGAAGATGATATGTGGTGTGAGGTGGGTTGAAAAAATGAGGAAAGACAGTGTAAGAGAGAGATATAGGCGTTAG